>CM037011.1:3643058-3771847 GCA_020875875.1 Dioscorea alata
CTCCAATTTTTTCATAGGAATTCCCAAACTATTATAAGAACAAAATTTGACAGGTAAGTGCAGTTTCATTTTAAACCTGAGAGTGCATATTGTATTCCATCCATGAATTCATAAGTTGCAAGAACTTGCATCATTGCTTAAACATAGCCCCAGACATCCATACATCACTTACCAGCATTGCTAAACATGCATCTTGTGAGTTCCCAGCACCCAATTCATTTAAGAGTCTTATACTGCAAAATAACAACTAAGAGAGAACGGAAGAGAAGGAAGTTTCGATTCCCGCGGACGTCGGTGGCGTATCTGTCGCGTCGATGAGGAAATTAGGTCTGCCGGGAGAGAAAGAGAAGAGGAAAAGAACGGAAGACAAAGGAGAGAAGGGGGTAACAGGGGAGAGAAGGGATAGAACGGGTGACGGGGGAGACGAAGACGAAGAAGGAGGAGAGAAGGGGTGACGGGCGATAGGGGAGACGAAAAGGAACGAGGAGGAGAGAATGGATGACTGGTGACGTGGCAATCAAGAGGAGGGAAGCTAGATGACAGTGGATTAGTTGCTGAGCTGGCAACTAGGTGACATGGACCAAATAATCCACGCAGGCGCTCCGACATCCACATCACCAAAAACCCACCGGAATTCCTCAATTACCCTACTGGGAAACGAAATTAATAGTTAATGCTCATTTGATACAAATTGAATGTTAGTGCTCACACTGATATAAGTCCAATCTTAAGTACTCACTGAAAAAATTTACCTACAAATACAATGGTCAGGGCATGCCTTTTTACATATTGGCCCTTTTACATTTTACAAATTAACATATGATATAAAAAATATATATTTAGAAAAATATTTGTTAGAAATATTATTTGGCCCTTGGATTTTTAAAATTTATATATATTGTACAAAAATTATATTGTTGGGAAAATTTTGTAAAAATCTATTGTTTGGGTCCTCAATTTTGTTTTTACAAACTGGTATATATTGCATAAAAAATTGAAAATTATAATTTTAGAAAAACATTTGTAGATATATATTATTTGGCCCCTTACCTTCCACAAATTAATCTATATGATATAAAAAAATTATTTAGAAAATTATTTATAAAAATCTATTATTTAACCTTTTGGCTTTTACTATGGTATAAGAAATTATATATTTGTAAAAATCTATTAATTAACACATTTGAATTTTTTCTAACGTTTTTAAAACCGGACCGGACCAGCCTGTCCAACCGGAAAAACCGAGAACCAGACTGCAGTCCGGTCAGGGTTAATACTGATTTTTGACCAAATTTGGAACCGGTCAAACCCGGATAAAACCGGCGAACCAGCTGGTTGAACCGGAACGGGGAAAAACCCGATTTTCTGAATTTTTTTTTGAAAATTAAATATCTGAATCATGTAACCACAACATAGCAAATATTTTATTTTATTTTTCTTTTTTCTTTATTTATTATTTATAAATAATTATAAAATAATACCAACGTCTTCCCCGATATCCATCTTTTGCACGGGTTCAGCTTCGGTTCATTACAACATCTTCTATCCGTTACTTTTTAATACATATTTAGATGTTTGATATATATCTTTTATGTTTTTAATGATCAAGATTTAAACTTAATTAATATTTTTTTATAGACTTTCATATTTATATGTAGATGTTGTGGTTAACTTGTTAAGTTTTGTGTAATTTTGGACTTTTTTTTTTAACAATTTGAAAAACTAGATAGGATTATTTTTTTTTTTTTATCTCAAATTAGCTTTGTTGTTATGATTTTATCTTTTAATATATATTATTTAATTGTTATAAAAGATATTTATAATTTTATATTATTTTAAACATATATTTATGACGTCATCCGGTCCAATCTGAATGGGTCATCCGGTCGAACCGACCAACCCATGAGCCAAATATGTGGCCGGTTCTCTTTCCTGTCCGGTTTTAAAAACATTGTTTTTTCTAGATTAGCTATTAACTTCAACTAAACTAAAGCACATAGAACATAAAGGGCAAATGGCCGCCTTCTATTTTGGAATTAAATATTTAGTAAAAATTATTTATTTAATATAGGTTTATATTGCGTTTGTTTTTGACTTTGGACCACTTAGCAATTTTTTTGGAATTACATATTTACTAATAATTTATTATTTAATAGGTATATATTACTTTTTTACTATTCACCACTTAGCCTTTATTTTATAGAACATTACTAACATACATAGAGATACCTTCTTTGTATTGATAATGAAAATAATTATTTATTGCTTTCAAATTATGAAATTTATAATTGCCAATTATAAATTTGTGCTTGTTGATTTTTTTTATTGTACTTATTTTTGTAAAAGACATTTCTTTAAAAACTAGATATTATATAACTTGTGTTTTTATATAATTTTGAATATGTTTTTTTGCAATTTATGGCTCAGCTGCTTCAAAGTTTTTTTTATACATAGTTTTATATAATTTATAGCTGAAATTTCAAACACTACTAAGTTTTGTCTTTTTAAAAAAAATTAGAAGATGGAAAACATTGGCTTCATTTTTTTTTTAAATTTTAAAACAAAACTTTTGTAATGATTTTTCAAAAAGGATAAACTTCTTTTTCAGGAGCAGAAGAAAAAAAATTGATTTTTTTTTTATTACAAAGACAAGCGAATATGGAGATGCAACAGTTACGGTGATTTAACTAACCTCTAACTGATAAACTAATTTTTATTTTTCATGTTTTTATTTTTTAGTTTTTTAACTAAGAAGCCAACGTTTCAAAAGCAGCCTTTATTCTTTATATTTTTTTATTTGAAAAAAAAATTAATGACTCAATGTAACTATGTAAGACCAGCATTTTAACCCCTTGTTTCATATTGAACCATTAAAAAAGGGTATATTATTTATTAGTTCCTGGAATTTTTCAAATTTCTTATTCAGCCCCTTTGAGAAATTTTTAATATTGAACATAATTTTTTAAAAGGTAAATTTTTTTATTGAACAGTACTTAATAATAAAACTAAAATATTGAAAATGGATGAGAAAAGAATAAATTAAATAATAACTCATAAAAATTGATAATACCAAAGAACATTAAATACTAAATGAATACTTCTTTATGGTATTAAACATTACTAAGTAGTTGATGATCTTCAACAATCTCTTAAAGTGTTGATGATGACAAACTTTTAATAAATTGTTAGAGCTAAGCTCTATATTTGCCGTCATTTGACACATGTCAACAGTGACATGGCAACTAAAATGATGTGGCAAAGAATGATGATGTGGCATGGCCTTAATGACAAGACAAGGTGATGTGGCAATAGATAACAAGAAGATATGAAGCTATCTTTGAAGAGGTTATTTTTGGTAAGGCAATCAATTTTGGAGGATCTCTTAAAGTGTAAGCAATGATCATATGAGGACACATCTATATATCTTTGGCAAGTGAATCTACCATAGGAGATCAACTATTTGGAGGCCAAGATTATTTGAAGCCTAGTTTGCTAAGAGGCTAAATGAAGACACAAATCATAAAAGGCAAGAGCAAACAAGTAGGAAGACATGAACCATATTTAGCACAACTTGAAGTTTAGATTTAGAGAAAAGGTGAAGCTAATTATGAGCGGATCTATTTGACATAATCTTTTCTAGGACAAATCTATTTGGAGGCTCAAATATATTTGGAAATAATTGAAGCCCGAGCTTGGATAAATGAATGCTTGGAAGATATTGAAGAGCTAAACTTGGATGAAAAGAAATCATGTTTAGTAATAAGAATACTGATGAACCAAACTTGGATGAATGAAGAACAAGTTTGAAGATTGTGAAAACCAAACTTGGATGAAAGAAAGTTCAAATTTGGAAAAAGATTTTGAAGACTATCTTTGGTGAAATGCAGACGTGCCATATGGGTCTTCGGGAGAGGGTATTGCGGATAGGGACGGATCTAGGATTTTTTTTTTGGAGAGAGGGGAAACTATTATTAAATATAAAAAATACAGTAAAACATAAGTGCATCAACAGTTTTTGTCATATGAAAGTAACATATTACAATTACTCTTTGCGTGTTTTCATATTTTGAAAAAGATGCAGGATTTTTTCATTCTCATTGCCACAAAATTTTTTTTTCTATATAATTTATCACACAGTCATTCATATAAGAATCTTCCATTCGGTTGTGCAAGCAATTTTTTACAATCTTCATGGCAAAAAAAAAAAAAAAAACTCTTTCAACTGATTCAATGAAAACGGGCAATATCAAAGTTAATTTCAAGAGTAAGTACACCATCGGGTACACAATGTGCTTTTTTTTATTTTAACGAGTTTTATAGAAAAGAACAAATTTAGATGAATTTGGGCACGAAACAGAGTTGGAATGCGCTTTTCAGCGCAAGCATGGTTGCAAAACCCATGCTTTTGACTGTGTAGTTTTCAGGACTTAGAGAATTTCAGCCCAACTGAGGAAGCACACCCGTTCTTGGAAGCATGGGCAGGAAGCACAAGCCTGCTCATGCCCGTGCACGTTACTGGGATCTGCACAAACTGAAGAGAATGGTTTTACTACCCCTAGCACTATTATGCTCTTGAAGTACGGTCAGTAAGCATAGGAGTGCTTACGCCAGTGCACTTTACTAGATTTTTCAGAGACAGAAGAGCATGGCTTCCTTGTTCCTAGCACCAGCATGCTCTTGAAGCACGGTCAGGAAGCATGGGCATGCTTGCAGCCGTACACTTTATTGGTTGGGCTACAATTGCATTGAGAACAAGTTCTAAGACATCCTGAGAAGAGCATAGGCAAGAGCATGACCAAGAGCATGGTTGTGCTTGCATCAAGAATGGTGTTTTAAGCCCCAAAGGTAGGTGTTGTGCGGGGATCTTCTTTTTCTTTCTTGGAGATAAAGGCTAGGGCAAAGCTTGGTACCATCTTGGATCAGATCTGGACGGGGGAGATCGCTGTGCGAGTGGTGAAACGTTGGCATGGTCATCAATGGACGCTCTCCAACGAGGATTATGAAGCAAGAAGGGAGTTTATGACTTTCATTTATTTCTCTTGTTGTTTTCCTAGTGAGCATTGTAGAACAAAAAGGGGATAACCGTCTTCTCTAGATTATAAACCTTGACTTTTGATGTATTGAGATTGATTATTTTGATTATTGAGTTTCCTTGTGCTTTCGCTATTGTTTATCTTGATTGCAAGCTTTTTGTGTTAATTACCTTGATGTTGTATGTTGCAAAACTTGATGTGGGAATTGCTGTTAGTTTCTGACACGACCCCTTGCGTGTATCCCGCAAGTGCACGGGTTTGTCGAAGTAATAAATTTACCCTGGTGAGTGGGTAGTCGAATCTACAGGGAATAGGGAATTAGAATACGAGATTTCACTAATTAAGCTATGCGGAGTACGGAAAAGCAATAGTAGGATCAATGAGTGAATATAGAATAAAGTAGAATGAAAGACAAGAAATTAAATAGAAAGATGGAAGATGAGAGAGTGCAAGTAAAAGAGAATAGAGAGGACTAGTAATGAATGAAATAGGGCATCTGGACAAGCTACCTCTAGGGTCTATGCTTCTACTGCAGGACTATGCTATTATACTTTCCTATTGATGTTTAATCGAGTCGAGGATATCCTAAGACTCACGGTCCCAAACCTGAGGACAACCGTGACTAACCCCAACACTATGCCCCGGTATTAGGATTCACGTCACCCTTCACTCTATCGCTCGCACGACTAAGCCCCAGGGGAGTATATCTACTTAAACCTCACACTACGTGGGATTGCTTTAAGCTCTAGGGATTCCTAATGGTAAAACCTGTTCCTATGTGTAGTTCTAACCCTTTGGTCCAGGTGGAAGAACCCTAGTCTAGATTAAGCCCCAATGCATAGGATTCACTTCAACCCTTCACTCTGTTACTTGCGTAACTAAGCCCCAGGGGAGTTTATCTGCCTAGCACTTCACTCTATTTCGACCGCTATGAAATCAAGGAAACGGAGGTAGGGAGAAACCACGTCGGAGGGGAAAGGGGTACATCGCTACCTCACAACTCTCCCTCTCAACTCTCTTCAATCTTAAGTAGTCTAACCCTAAGAAGTTGTCACACCTCCAAAAGGCAACCTAAATTGTTCTCAATCCTAGTGTCACATCTAAGAGAAAACATTAGCAAGATGAAATTAAGATTGAAACTCAATTTTATTCATTAATAATGGAAAAACATAATAACAATATCAAAGAAACATAATAACCCTAGAGTTTACAAGTCCGAATACCCTTAAGGGGTTTAGCTCCTCATGGAGCTATACATGTTCATCAATGTATGAAAGAAAGCACAAAATAAGGACATCAATGAAAACCCCCTTGCGTATGGTGTGGTCGTGATCTTGTGCGGCCGTCGAATGTCGATGACGATGCCGATGACGCGCGCTAAACCTCAACGAAATCCTCTCCGAAACCCTAGCCACACTCCCCAAGTTGAAGAGAAAGATAGGTCAAAAGATATCCCAAAAGGTCTCCAAAATCGCCTTTTATAATGTTGAATCGCGGCTTTAAAATTTGACTTATCGGGGGCTTCACACGGCCGTGTGAAATTAACACACGGGCGTGTGAAGTGTCTGTCTGCTGAAAAATTAATTCACACGGCCATGTGTTAATTCCACACGCCCGTGTGAATTCTCTGGAAACGCCCGACGCTACAGTAACAAGTTACAGTAACGCCGTGTGAACAGTACTTGCTACAGTAACAAGCTACATTGCTGCTACAGTACTCGCCCCGAAACGCTCCCGAATCCGTCGTTCTTCATCGAGGCCATTGAATTAGGCACACAATCAATGGTAGATCGTGCCGATTGCTTCAAGTCTCCTTCTTGGTGAAGTTCTCCTAAGCCACACGAGTTAGACTTGTTGTGAATGTGACTGCTTTTGTGCACCTGCAAAGGAGGTTGGCACACACTCACAAGTCCAAGCTCGTGCCTTGTTCCGTGCTTGGTCCGAAAACTTCCCAACATCGGCGAACACGACCTAATTTCGTTCTTCTTCTCCAATTTAGCTCCACAAACCTTCAATGCACAAGAATACACAAATGCACGCCATTTAGTGATAAAAACTGATAAAAGATATGCTTAATGTAAGATAATAACGCTTCGCGGTACTATAACATAAGCACTTATCAGTTTCCTAAGCAAAACTTAGCAAGCATGTTCTCCATAGTTGTAAATGCAGTCAAGAAGCATGTTAGTAATAATTTCATATCCACTGTCCAGATGATGATCAAGAGATCCATCTAACTAGGGTGCACATTGAGAAGGGATTGAGTCCACACCGAACCTAGAGTGAGGTCGTATTTTACCAAATACTCCATTAAGGTTCTTAATAAGTGCTTGAAAGGGCATATTTTGCGTACTATTAATACTACATTTAGCATTATAATTGACATGTTTAGCACTAAACTAATACATAATTTCATTTTTTTGTTCACTATGAGACTTTATTTTATTTTAGGGCCAAAGAAGTGAATACAAGGGCTTTTTGAAGCAAAATAGACTAAGTTGTTGAATCAAACTTTCACCACGGCTCACAACAGCTGCGATGACATCTTAGTTGGCCTACTCTGGGGCTAGTATCAAAGTAATACCATACATAATTTACTTGAAGCTTGGATTAGGATAATTGAGGCTGACAAGAATGACCTTGTAGTTGGTCGACAGATCACTAAGATGACCACGAGGAATTATAGAAGATGTGCTTATAACCACTGAGAAGCTTATCTTCCCCGTAGAAGTGGTACATGGTGAAGATGTACCACTTCACCATGGTGAAGCTTATAACCACGAGGAATTTGTGATCCTTGACATAGATGAAGATGTAGAGACCCCACTTATTCTTAGAAGACCTTTCCTAAACACATTTGAGGCTCTCATCAACAGGGCAGATGGAAAGATGACCCTGAAAGTCAGGGAGGAAGAAGTGGTACATGGTGTACAAGCTCCCAAGCGCCATGAAATACTCCATGGACCATGACGATGAATGTTATTTTGTACATGAACTTGACTTGTCTATTTCTGATTTTGTGTAAGATGTGTTCATGGTAAACCCTCTTTGCAAATACTTCAAGGGAAAGCTTGAGGAAGAATCAACGCAACCTTTAAATCACTTCTTCAACAAATCAATGGAAGAAGTAATTCGAGAACCACAACAACAAGGAAGATGTGGAGAAAGGTAGAATCCAAAGATTAACATCCTACAAAGGTAACCAACTCCACCACTTCAAAAATAGTACCTAGTTGCATGACATAAAACAAGCGCTTCTTGGGAGACAACCCAAGTAGTTTTTAGGAGTTAGTTCTTTCATTTTTAGTTTTTAGTTTTATTGTTTACTTGATTGAATAAAGAGTGATGATTGATTGAATGGTATGAAGTTGAGTCATATTTATTGGATTATATGAGCAGAATTTGTTTGTCAAGTCTAGTTTATTGTTAGGAATTGTTTTCACGGCGTTATGTATAGGGAGAATCCATAAGTTTTCACTGTTTGCATCACAATGCCCATTGTACACCCATTATGCACCCGTTGTGATATTCAGGAAGAGAGTTGTATTTTTTTTTTTTTTTTGGAAAAGTGAGTGAGTCTATCACAGGCTCACAATGGTCATTGTCACGCCCGTGGTAACCCGTAACGGCCGTTATTCAGAGCATGCTATTTCTCTGACTTTTTGCATAGTTTTGACACTGCCTTACCACACCCTTGGTGAGGCCATTATGCACATAACGAGCCCTAGAACGGCCATTATCCACACTTGGAAACCTTTTTAGCCTTAACTGAATTGACAACAGTCCCATAATGGCCTCCTAATGGTCATTGTGCATCAAGGAACTTAAACGACGAACAATAGGCTTTATCCACCCGCTGCTAGGGCCGTTATGAAGTGCTATAGGGTTCCCGCCAGCTGACTCTTAACCTTTCTCACTCAAAACTTATTTTCCTCTCTTTTACTTCATCGGAGAACTCTTCCCTCCGATTGTTTAGTGATTCCGAGAGCATAGGAACTACCCCCAGGCGTTTTAGCACAAGATTTGCTTGATTTTCACTGTGGAGTTTCCTTCTCTTCTTGGCCAATTTTGTAAGATAATTTTAAAACCTTTTAAAACATGTTTTTATGATGTATAAATGTCATAAAACTAGTATCAAAATATTTATTAATGATTTACATTAAATTCCAATTGAAATAATTCTTGTATGGAAATTTTTTTCAGCATAGCCGGGCTTCACAACGATCGGTCCATGATGAACAACGGTCGTTGTGAAGACCGTTGTGTTCAAAGTGTTAACAAGGGGATAGATGAGCCACAACGGGCATTGTGCACCCATTGTAATGCCATTGTGAACTTTTTCCAACTCATCTTGCCTCATTTAGTACATAACGGACACACCACGAGGGAAGTACGCCCGTGGTGACTCGAGAGAAGTGTACACCAAGGTTGTAGAATCACACAATGGGCCATTGTGCACCTGTTGCTCCTTGCCAGAGAGTTACCACGGGCATGATAACGGATGTGTTGTGACCGTTATGGTCCCATAACGACCGTGGTGTACCTGTTGTGTACCTGTTATCTATTCCTACATTATATTTTCAGTATTCTATTGATTGGTTTTTTCATATTCTTTCTGAATTACAGGTTATGAGTCAGAATAGAACACAGTATAGATGGCTCGTTGACCAGCGTTTCATCAAGGAGTGCTGGACGTATGCTTAAGAAGATTAGTCTCGCCGATGATGTACGAGACCTTATTTCTGTACATATGATAGGATCCCTGAAAGTGCACGGGTTTGTCGAAGTAATAAAAGTTACCCCGGTGAGAGGGTAGTCGAATCCACAGGGAATAGGGAGTTAGAATACGAGATTTCACTATTAAAACTATGCGAAGTACGGAAAAGTAGTAATCGATTTGTGTGTGAATTGCGAGAACAATTATACTAAAGAAATGAAATTAAATAGAGAAAGGTGAAAGATTAGAAATCGCAAGGAAAAAGATTAAAGAGGATTTAACAATTAATGAAGTGGGGTATCCGGACAAGTTATCTCTAGGATCTATGCTTCTAGTGCAAGACTATGCTATTATACCTTCCTATTGATGCTAATTAAGTCGAGGAAATCCTTAGACTCACGGTCCCAAACCTAAGGTCAACCGTGACTAACCCCAACACTATGCCCCGGTATTAGGATTCACAACAACCCTTCACTCTATCGCTCGCACGATTAAGTCCCAGGGGAGTACATCTACCTAAACCTCACACTACGTGGGATTGCATTAAGTTTTAGGGGCTCCTAGTGATTAAACCTGTTCCTATGTGTAGTTCTAACCCTTTGGTCCAGGAGGAAGAACCCTAGTCTAGATTAAGCCCCAGTGCGTAGGATTCACTTCAACCCTTCACTCCGTTACTCGCGTAACTAAGCCCCAGGGGAGTTTATCTACCTAGCACTTCACTCTATCTTGACCGCTATTAAATCAAGGAAACGGAGGTAGGGAGAAATCACACCGTAGGGGAAAGGGGTACATCGCTACCTCACAACTCTCCCTCTCAACCCTCTTCAATCTTAAAGAGTCTAATCCTATAGGAGTTGTCACACCTCCAAAGGAAAACCTAGATTGCTCTCAACCCTAGTGTCACATCTAAGGGAAAACAATAGCAAGATAAAATTAAGATCGAAACTCAATTCTTATTCATCAATAATGGAAAAGCATAATAACAATGTCAAAGAAACATAATAACCCTAGAGTTTTACAAGTCCGAATACCCACAAGGGGTTTAGCTCCTCATGGAGCTATACATGTTCATCAATGTATATAATAAAACAAGAAGTAAAGACATAGATGAAAACCCCCTTACGTATGGTGTGGCCGTGGTCTTGTGCGGCCGCCGGATGTCGATGACGATGCCGATGACGCGCTCCAAACCTCCACGAAGTCCTCTCCAAAACCCTAGCCGCCCTCTCCAAAGTTGAGGAGAAAATTAGGTCAAAAGATGTCTCAAAAAGTCTCCAAATCGGGATTTTATAATGTGGAGTCGCGGCTTTAAATTTGCTGAAATCAGGATTTCACACGGCCGTGTGAAAATTCTGGAAAACTGATTTTCGGCCGACTGTAAACAGTAACTGCCTTGGTGAAGTTCTCCTTGTTGGCATGAGTTAGACTTATTGTGAATGTGACTGCCTTTGTGCCCCTCCAAAGGAGGTTGGCACACACCCACAAGTCTATGCTCACGCCTTACTCCTTGCTTAGTCCGAAAATCTTCCCAACAACGCCAAACACGACCTAACTTCGTTCCTTTCCTTCATTTTATCTTCACAACCCTACAATGCACAAAAGTAAACAATTGCACACTTTTTAGTGATAAAATCTGATTAAATTAATGCTCATTGCAAGATAATAACACTTCGCATTACTATAACACGAGCACTTATCAACATGGGTGGGACCAATTCTTTGGCATCAATGAGCCGACTTACTGGGAGCTCACCATGGAGGTCATGAGTTTATATGATCTATACTGGACCATCCTCAGCTTTAGACATCAGGAGACAATCAGTGCCCGAATGTTCAACGAGGAGTACATGATGTCCTACACAGATTTCTCCTTGAGGATGGGGTTGGTCGACGTGGAGTATACTTGCACCCAGTCATACTCACAGTTCTACCTCGACCTGTAGGTCCACCTGAGCGCAAATCAGGTATAGACCCAGACCTTGACCCTTTGGGGCTGCGAGACGTATGTCTATGGGACCTTGATGTTCTAGCCTATCAACTACGTTATTAGTCTCATGACCCCAACCTGGCGACCATTTTTCTTGGTCCTTACATCACCAGGCTTGGACAGAGTCTGGGCCTGATCGACCATTGTGCAGGTATGAGGCATGTACAAGGCATGCAGTTGCTTGGAGTCACCATGTCCAAGTGATACGCATGATTGAGTGGCGGGACACACCCTACGGGGTGCAGTATTAGGTGGTCCATGGGTCTGACTCAGAGTCTTCAGACGATGAGGAGTCTTTCCCAGAGACCACTGCCATCACATTTCCTTCAATCTCAGCTCCAGTTCCAATTACAGTTGTTGCTCCTCCACCACCGACATTGATACCAACCCCATCTTACCACCTGCTATTGAGAAGCGTCTGACCCGTCTTGAGGAGGGTCGGGTGAGGATTGAGGGACTCCTCTGATAAATCCTAGCGCATCTACAATGGCAGGACCCCTCATCCAGCTCCGGTGCCTACTTCACCGACAGTTTCAACTCCAGTGGTGCTGGAGTCTCCTCGCTCTGGATCTACGCCACCAGTCTTTCATCGCTCATACACCGAGCCAGAGTTCCCATGTCGACATCAGACGTTTTGATTTTCTTTTATCACTTTTGTATTTTCTATTTTTAGTTGTACATTATAATTTTTATTTCAACAAGGGACATTAACTCTGCTGCTTTTGTATTTATATTTTGATCATAGTGAATTTATTTTATAGTATTTTATTTTTGTATTTAATTATTTTTATTTATTTCTCCATCAGGGTTTGAGGTGATCTGGTGTTGTTTTGGCCTGTATAATTCGGAGCCTGGACAAGGGTAACTTCATCACCCTCGTTGGTACAACTAAGAAACCATGGGAGTAATAGTGTCCACACACTCTTTCATTTTCCATATTTATTATTTTCACTACACTTGTGCATGCATGTGTACATTGAGGACAATGTACATCTTTAAGTGTGAGGAGAGGGTGTGTGATCTTTTTATTACATTTGTGGAAAGTTTTTTTGAAAATGGTGCTTGTGCTTTATATACATGCTAGTATTGACCTTTGAAGGCATTGCACTTACTTGTTGGAGTTTCTATAGCCTAGGGACATGATATATTATGTTAGTTTAACATTTTTTTCCCCATGCTTCTTAAGAGCTAGGATAATTTGGGAGTTTTTGCTCTACCTTGTGTTCTTTTTTGATACACTTTGCAACTTATGTCTAGAAAGTGATGTTTTATAGTAGGGGTATATTTAGTTCTATTTATTTCCTTGTTTTAATTAAAGTGTAATTACAACAGAAAGAGTTACCTTCTTTGTAGTACATTGTCGCTCTCAACAAGTTTGATACAAAAGTATGCCCTAGTGGGAGAAAGGGCTACCTCCTAAGAAGTGTGAAATCTAGTGACTGTGAATATGCCCTAATGGGAGAAAGTTCTGTCTCCTAAGAAGTGTGAAATCTACTAACTGTGAATATATATATTCATGTATAAAGACTTAGTTTGGGGATAAGTAAACTCTAGCTAGCAGGAATAAAGGAAACCAAAGATACACTAAGTGCTTTCTCAAGGCTTCCTAGTGTCTAATCCTATGCTATGGCCTGAAGTGATTCTCTGCTACTCCTACCCTCACAAGATTGCAATGAGTTCTAGGGTTTCTATATCAAGAATTGGGAATTACAACAAAAATTCCAATCGAAAGGTATATGGTGCCCTTACTATCTCTAGCGAGCAATAGTGATACCTATTTAACCAAGTGTGTTCTAATCACAATGATCTCTCAATACACAAGCAATAATAGCATGGAAGTGTCACTCTCAATACGCAATTCTAACAAGTAAAACAAGGTTAAATCTGGGAACAAAAGTTAAATCTATATTAAAAAGCAATGAAAAGATAAAACCAATCCTAAGTTATATCAATCCGGACACCCAAGGGAGTTAGCCCTCCTCGGGGCTCGTGTTCATTGAAACAAGGTAGAACTCAATCCCTAAATCCCTAAGCATGTAATGAAAAATGACTCTTTTAAGCTTCCTCTTCAATCCTTCAAAGCCTCCTTCAATCACAGCCAAAGAGCTCCAGTACTTTTCCCCCAAAAATCAGCTAAAACTTGGATGCCCTAAAATCTCTTCAAAGGCTTTATTTATACTAGCTGGGCTCGACCGTTACACGGGCAAATACACAAGCATATTCTTGCCCGTGTAAATCCTAGGAGAAATCACGAAAACCCTTAAACTTGATGTACACGGGCTACTGTACATAGTCATGCTCTTCTAACTCTAGCCTATATCTCCCAGAAATTCTTCTTCTTCAGTTCATCAGTTACACGCACATTCAACCGTTCCTCTGCCCGTGCTCTTCTTTGGGATGTGCTCTGTTATCATTCAATTATACATGGGCGTGTACTTGATTTACACGATCGTGTTCCCCTTGATAAGACATGACTGAGAGGCCTGCGAGTGATCCACATGATGCTTGTATAGTTGTTCTGCCGTGATGTACATGGGTCGGTACACGGGCGTGCACCCATGCTGTGTATTCCACTATTTACTGATTTAAGCACCAAAATACTCTAGTATTGCTCTGCTTGGCTCTTGTTGTGCTCCATTTAACCTATGATATGGATTGAACAATTAAGTACCAGTAATATGTAGAAACAACGCCTAAAATAATCAATTAAGTGCTAACTAATATATATCAAATATGTAAAAAATAACACTTATCATTTTCCATACTATTTATAGTGCATTTAGCATATGAATTGACATGTTTAGCACTAAACTAGTACATGATATCAATCTTTTGTTCACCACGAACATTTATTCTATTTTAGGGCCAAAGAAGTGAATACGGGGTTGTTTTGAAAAAAGAAAATAGGCTAAGTTGTTGAATCAAAACTTCACCACGGCTCACAATGCCTATGGTGACATCTCACCACAGCTGTTGTCCACTCTTAACACTGTCGTTATCAAGCCGTAGCAGTGTGGAATCACAAAAGGTAACACATAACCCACAATGACCTCACTATGGCCATTGTGAAACCATCACAATCGTGATCTACCTATACAACACCTAGAGAAGCAATGTCAAGATGTGATTTGGAGCCCAAGCAATAACTTATTCACCACGGGCATCACAACACCCATGGTGAGAAGGCTCTTTTGCCTAATTGGGTAGAGAGGCCGGAGTTCTAGAGATATCAACTACTGGAGATGAGTTTCATTAAGCTTTCAGCAGATTCCTATGAGTTTTCCTAGGGAGATTCAATGTGCATCAATATTGAAGTATGCATAAAGAGATTTGGCACCGTCTTGACGATCTTTGGATTCTCTCAACCTTAACTTTTGGAGATCTATTGAAGGGTGTTAGCTTAGGAGTTCTCAATTCTTTATTCTTTGTTTTTGTGGATTTATCTTTATTTATATCTCTACTCTTGACACATATAACCCCAATTTGAGGGGATTACATGTCTAGGTATTTTGATTATTACTTGTGAATTTTAATTGATAATTTTAATAAATCCCTCTTGTACTTTGTGTTCATTGCATGTTGATTGAATGCTTATTATGTTAATGCGGTGAGGAAGATGTAGCCCTGTATTAGAACATACATGCCTTGTTAGATCTATGCAAGCGCTAAGAGATTAAGCATAGCTAGATTTCTTGATTAGTGTTTCGTCACCCCTTAGGCTTAGTGGTTGATTTGTCTCTTTCATAGGAATTCCTGAACTTAAGGCAAACATAGGAGGCTGGGATAGGAAGTGATTCTATCTTAAGTTCTTGATGATTTAGACATGGTTGCCAAGAGATTGGGACCAGTAAACTTCTGAACTCCCCGATCCAATATTAGAACATGATTGTTATAACTCAACACATATCATAAGTAATAGTTAAACAAACTGTCATACGATTACCCAACTCTTTCCACATTGTGCTTAATGAACTGTATTGTTTTAATAAATTTATAGAAGTAGACTAAAAAAAGACACTATATATGTTTAGGCTACTGGTTGAGTGAAAAGAAAGTAATAGGAGCCTCTTGCCCTTCATTGAGGAATACAACCCTCATGCTTACCCACGAGGTATTATTTGACAACCCGTGCACTTGTGGTATTCACAGACTTAACATTATTTATTTACACACCCATCAATAGTCTGTCAGTTCTATCCACGGTCCTAGGAGATGTACATGTAATCATTACCTAGTCAATACATTCGTTGAGGGGATTAACCCGAGGCACTATCTTTTCCACTACTTTCTTTCAACCTGAGCCATCTCTCTCTCTCTCTCTCTCTCTCTCTCATCTCTTTATTTCCTTAGGTTTAGACTTCAACTGAATCCTTTGAATTGGCTAGATATTAGGAATTTTATGAGTATCGAGAGCTACACCAGTCCCTATGGATTTGACTACCTGACCCACTATGGTACATTATACTACTTATATAACCCGTATACTTGCAGTCATGCAAGGGGAGTATCATTCGACTACATTGACTCAGACTTGGACATAGTCGGGAGGATTGGAGGCATCTGTAGGTTGAGTTTTAATGGAAGATACCACTCAGTCAAGGACAACAGGTGGATCGTATTACAAGCTCAGTTACAATAAAAGTTGCAACGTCTAATTTTGGAATGTGTCTAAATTAGGAATCACGGAGATTTTAAAAGAGGGACACAGTATATTTGGGACGTTGAGATGTCTATATAAAAGACCCTGCATTGAGATTTTGGATGAACCACCAAAGAGGGACCCAAGTATATGGGTAAGTGAGAGTGGGCATCGAACAATTTAGAGAAGGTTATTCTTTACCTTTGTGTGGAAGAGTATGAAAGTTGCACTCATTTTTATTCCCCTATTTTAATGATTTTTATCTTCGGGCTCCGACCTGCCAGACATATGCAAGTGTTGTGTCAAACTGTGTTACCAATTTGTGTGTCTTTTCTCTTGCTTGTTTGATTTTATATTGAGTGTGTGCGCTTACATTACATGAGAGATTGAGTAAAAATCACTATAATAGTATCTCTCCGGAACTAACAAGTTATATCAAAGTATTAGTGAATTGACCTACCACCTATTTTCCCTTGCAATGGTGTCTTAATTTATTGGCACGCAATCCCTAGTATGTGGATGAAGCCCCGAGGTTGAATCCCCTCCATAGAGTGGAGGTGTCTGCTATGCTTAGAATGTCCTTGCTCGTAACAGTGGCTTGCTCATATATATATATTTTTAAAAACCCTCCCTCCACTCTCACGCACACAATTAAATTACGTGAAAAATAATAAATAACAGTAGAAAAAATAATGGGTTCGTGGATGTGTGGTTGGGCCTTTCGAAGGGACTCAATGATTTTCTATATAAAAAATACACTATAAAATTATATACATTGAGATAAACAGAAGATTCGCATGCTAAGTTGCATTTTTAATAAATTATCTCGTAAACGAGATGATATGCAATTAGAGTTTTTGGATAACGGGGGAAAAAATGTTATTTAATTAACTGAACTTGGTTATATAGTTATTGGATTGAAAATTAATGTTTTGATGAGGGAGTTTTTGGAGAAATTACAAAATCAAAAGATGTTTTAGGGATAAGACAAAAATAGAGGGATCGTTTGGATAATTTCTTTAATTTAAATAGTACTGTATTTATATAAAAAGTCAGCAGTCTGGCTTCATACAGGAAACAAGGCCAAATAGTTTTTTATTTTATTTTATTTTATTTTAGCGGGATGTACAAGGTATTTCTCTAATATTTTGGAATAAATAATCAATTTTTTACCTGAAAAGGTTACCAATGCTTATGTAATTGTTTATTTGAAAGTAATACCCATGCTTGAAATATTTTTGCTGCTAGTATTTAACTGTTAAAATAGAAAATTTCAAGTTCGAAATAGAACTATTCAATCAATACCTTGTGATTATTTGTTAATTATAAAAAAATCAAAAATCAAAAAAGCATTTTTTTTAAATATTTTATAAACTTGAATGAATTTTTAGATTTTATCAAAATTTGTGGGAGATTCAGTTTTAACTACGGGGAAGTACCCAAAAGTCCCCATGAAGATTCGTTATTCCAGAAAAATCCCTGTAAGTTTGCATTTTCCTGCAGGGTCCCTCCTTTTTGAAATATTTCTTTTTGAGTCCAAACCACATTGACGGTGTGAAGTTTAGGGTTAAGTTCGATTGGAAATGACCATAATGCCCTTGTGAAATCCAGCCATCATTACGTGTGTGAAATGACAAATTTGCCCAGTTTTTTCCTTGGGAACTCGCGAGGGCCAACGAGGCCTTGGGATGCGCGCACGAAACCCTACGAGCGAACGGGCGCAACCCTAAAATATTATACACAGAAACCAATATTATACACAGAAAAACCAATATTATACACAAGAAAGCCAATATTATACACAGGAAACACGAATATTATACACAGAAAAGTAATAATATAACACACCAAATTATTCACATAAAGTAATAATATATTTCATGGACGTACTTACATTAAATGAGATTTGACATAAAGTTACTTTTTACTTTTTGGTACATGGGCATTTATGTAATTTCCACCCGTATTAAATGATGGAAGTAACACCGGGGACGAAATTGAATTTGCTTTTAAAAAGGAGGGATCTAAAGAGAAATCAAAATGTCAGAGGGACTGCAGTGGAAGTTTGAAACTTTTCAGGGACTTTTAAGTAATTTTCCCTTTTAACTATTATATATATATATATATATATATATATATATATATACTTATTTTTAATTTTATCCTCTAAATATCTTCATTTTACAGCTAATCATTTTACATACCTGGAGCGTTATCTTTATGCACTATGCACATGCCTATCTTGAAAATATGAAGCATTATTCTTATTCATCATACACACACTATCTTTTCAAAAACATCCAACACTTAATTGAACAATCATTATTAGTGTAATAAAAAAATAATCATGTATACTGGTCTTGGTATTCTTCATAAATATAATTGTATTAAAGGAATCAATCAATTTTCATTATTTATTAAATCATTATTGTTATCATTATTAATAGGTTAAAGGACCAAAAGGTTCATATCAAGTTTCCAACACTCTTACGGTGGTATTTCGGTTTCTTTTTTGTGTGGAGTGGTGTATTTCGGTTTTTTCTTGTATGTTGGCTCGATGTTTTAGTTAGATTCTTGTTGTATTTAACTTGGTTCATCTTGCCGGGCCAACCCAAGTTGTGGGGTGTGCGGCCTCGTGTGTGAGCCACACACTAGGCTGTGCACATGCGTAAAGTGCCTTTTTAAGCCTGTTTTAATGTCTTTTTCTTAGGTTTCTTCTCCCTAACTCCCCCATCCTCTCCTCCTCTCATATTTTGCCATTCCTTGGAGGTTTAGGGCTTGGCTTAGTTGTTCTTTTGGCCTTGCTTGTGGTGCTTGTTGATCAAGCCATTCTTTGATCAAGGCTTGCTCAAGGAGGCAAAATCTCAGCTTGAGACAAGGAGCTAGCAAAAGAGTAGAGTATCTAGGAATTTAATCGTCTAAGTGGTGAGTGGGCTTTGTGATGCATAACTCTATTAGTGTATTGCTTATAAATCTATATTGCTTTATTTGAAAGTTTTCCTTGGTATTCTCACAACGAATAGATGTTTGATTGGCTTGGAAATGAGCTTCTATATTATTGATACATTTATGAAATTCTTGATGTTCAAACGAAAATGTTATTGATTGTGCTTGTATTTGGATTTGGATGGATTTATGAGGCTTTGGTTATTCTATCATACTTCTAGCATTAGAATTGTGGAAATGACATTTTATTTTGGATATTTGAAGGTTGTCGTAGTATGAACTCTTTGATGAGGTATGCATATATTACATTTATTTTGTTGGTGACATCCTACTTCAGTAGGTGGCCTTTACGGGTAGCATGTTGAGGTGACGTGTAAGACTGACTCATGTATTTTTCCAGTTCAGGTGGGAGTGTAAAGCTTTAATTGTGTGTCATTGGGGAGCTAAAGTCACCATAGGTGGACCAATGCGTCAACGTCAAGGGCATGAGTACCTTGACGGCCCTAAACTTAGCTGCGGCCATGGCGAAAGTTTTGAAGAACTTGAGTCTTGTGCAAATAATCTTGAGATGTATTCTCTTGTAAATTATTTTGGAGGTATATTGTTTTGTTAGTGAGCTTCATGTTTTATGGTTTGAAACTCGTATTTTACTATTCTAGAGTTGTGAACATTGATACTCTTATTTGAGCAAAGAGGATTCTTTTATGTCATCATTATTTTTATTACACTTGTGTGTACTATAATATGCTATTATGTTTTAAACTTTTTGTAGTATGTCTAAAGCCTAGCTTTGTAAGTTTCATTGGTTATTTTAGTATATTCTACTAGTTACTCACATTCTCCCTTCTTTCCAGCCTTCAGCGGCAGTTAGTGTTGCGGCGGGATAAAGTACATGTCATCCATCTTCCTTCTATCTTATCTTATTTCCTTTATCATGTATGTGTATTTTTTAGCATGTAAATGTTGTATAAGATTATGGATCCACTAGTGTGTCTAAACTTTCTATGCATGGTTCGTTTGCTTATTTAGTTCTTGGAAATTTTATTGTACTTGTGACCAGTATATTTCTTGAATTCTATTATCAAGTTTTGTTGTTTTGCTTCTTCTGTGCTATTATTGTACATCTTGCCTTGTATATTTTTACATATGTGATTCGTGATTCAGGATTGTGAAAATCTAGATTTTGGGTATCCTTATGGTGACTCGAGGGTTAAGTGGCGTGGGTGTCCTTTCTCAAGTTGTTGCGGCAGTTGTTGTGTCCTGGGACCCACAGGTCGAGGCATGACACTTACAGGTCTAGACAAGTGTCCCATGACCAGCAGGTCCACACTCATCCTTAATTTTAAAAATTTAATATTTTACACTTTTGTTGGTTCACTATCTCCATCTCAACGTGTAGGGTATGACTCTTGCCATCTTCTTCTTTTATGCTAACTTCCTCATCTCCATCACATCTACCTCAACATCACTTGTTTATGACATAAGACATGGTCAAGTTAGTTTCGATCTAAAACTTTCATTAAATGCCATCCCATCCTCAAACTTGCCGTCGCAATCTATCATGGGAATCCTCATCTAAACAACTTTTCTAGTTTACACCTTTCCATTTGCTCTTAGCCTCGTAGTCTCAACATAAGAGGTAATAAGCTCATTGTTGATTGCTCAAATCAGACGAGAATTGTAAACAAGCATGATATTCTTACTCATTAATGCCATTGCTGCTACCGTACCAAGTTTAAATTGCGTGAAAACCCCTAAATAGAAATAAAGACCCAAAATTAAATAATTAGATCTCACAATCTAAATAAATCAAACTTCAATTATTCTTGAATTAGAATAAAGTTTAGTTATATATGGTCCTTGAAGAAAACAAGGGGAAAAGAAAAGACGAAAGATTGTTGTTTATATAAAAATTATATGTCCTAATTCAAATCGAATAAAAATTTTAAAATCACATACGGCCAAATCATAATCGAATTAGGACAATAAGTAGTTAAAATAAATAAATTTCATCATATTTGGATATATTCAAGATAAGTCTAGAAGACATTTTCGAGATAATTTAAAAAAAAAAATTTTGAATCTGAAGATTGGCCGAGAGCGCATATCTCGAGACAATTTAAAATACACAAATATCAAGATCAGCAGAGAGCACAAATCTCGAGGTGATCTAAAACATTTAAATTTCAATATCAGTTGAGAACACATATTTCAAGGCGATCTAAATACACAAATCTCAAGATCAACTAGGAGCACAGATCTCGAGGCGATCTAAAATATTCAAATTTTTGGATCAGCTAAGAACACCGATCTCGAAGCGATCCTATAAATAATATAACATATATCCTAATAGAACCCAAATCCCAATTTAATTTAAATTCAAATATATCTTATCTTAATGTGGATATATTTAGAATTAAAATTTAAATGTCCTAATCTTAATTGATTTTGAATTTTCCCTTTAATTTTTAGGTTGTCTTGGACTAGAATACAAATCCCGAGGCAAGCACAATTACAAAATTACCCTTGTGAACATATCTCGAGGTGAAATGGCAAATTACAAAATTGCCTTTGAGAACATATCTCGAGGCAAAATGCAAATTACAAAATTGCCCTTGAGAACACATCTCAAGGCAATCTCAAATCTCAGTATAGCCTGAATACACATCCCGAGGTGATCCTAAATTTCATAAAGCCTGAGAACAGATCTCGAGGCGACCTGAGAAAATGCAAATCAAAAGGCACCCAAACACATATCCCGAGGCAAATTGGATTTGAATTTTGAAATTTTAAAATTTAAATTTAATCCTATCCTCATTTGATTTTCTTAAAAAAAATTTAAATTTGAATTTGATTCTATCTAGAGTTGTGATTCTGCGAGGAGAGGTTGAGATTGTGGATAAGAACAGGCGAAGTTTTTAAAACGAGGGGTGATTTTATTTTTGGGAGAGGATTTTTTTTGGATTGATCTCTTCTCAATGAGACAAAAAAAAAGTAAAAAAGAAAAATTGGAAAGAAAAAAAAAGACAGTGAAAAAATGGATTCTTCTCTTCTCTTCTTAACCAGACAAAAAAAAGAAAGAAAAAAAACAACTACGATTTTTATTGTCAAAGTAGAAGGTGATTTTATTTATTTATTTATTTATTATTATAGATATGTAATAAAGCCTTAGAACCCCTCCCTTTTTTATTTTTTTCGTCATGAAGCTTCAAAGGGGACATAAGTAAATTTAGTTTTGAGGGAGTGTGAAGATGGGAGTTATAAGGAGTAAAATAAAAAATAAATGAGCAATATGAATATTATATAAAATATATATATATATATATATATATATATATATATATATATATATTTAAAATAAAAAAATAAAAAAATAAAAGAAGAAGAAAACAAATTAACCTCTCTCCACGGTGGCCTCTCTCGTCAGTGATCTCACCTCCTATGACTGAGTCATGGTCTACAAGCCCTACGATGATCATCACGGCGAGGTCATCACTGAACCCTACTGTTCCAATCTCGAGCAACTGAAGAAGGAGAAGTTCAACAGGATCATTTTTGCAGCCAAATGGTGCCCATTTCTCAATTCATGCTTCGATCGCACAACCCTTCTCTATGAGAGTATCGTTCGCCGGGTCTTTCCCATAAAGTCCAACCCTAAGTACGCCGAGATCGAAGAGCACCATTGCGATGAGTTGCTCCTCTGCCACCATTTTCGGCGATGGCGCCGACCGATCCTCGTCGGATCCCAACCGGATGATCCTTGATCTTCCCCTTGTCATCTCCCTCAACTGCCTGAGGATCTGGCTCCCGAACAGGAAGCCCTCGCCAGCGTTGTCTTCCTACACCACGTCGCTCTCTCCTCGATCTCTTATGACCGGATGAAGTTCGCGCGCCCAGCCTAGAAGCTCTGACTGCTGTCGAAGCCCGCCACCATTAAAGCTTTTCTTTGATCTGTCGTTGCTGAAGCCCTTTTCCGATCTATCACCCCATTGCAACCATGTTGTGACGCCATGGTTACCGCTTTCTCTTCCCATTTGCGTCGCTGTTCCCGTGGAGGTTACCACTATCAATGCCTGGGCTAGATCTGGCTCCCCGATGTCGGCCTCGCTCTCTCTCTCTCACTCACTCTCATCTTTGATTTGCTTCTGAGGGCGTCAATAGTGTTCCGTTTAGGAGGTTTGAGGAGTTTGGGAGCTATCCTGCTCGTCATCTCCTTCTTGGCAGTGATGTTCATATCTGTGGTCAGATCAGATGTCTCAGATGCAGATCCATGAATGTTTTCTAATAATACAATTGAAAAGGATTTCAAAGGATATAGGTGTCTATTGATTACCCAAACTACAATGGTGAAAAGAATGTTGATATAACTATTATATACACGGATGCCTCTGGAAATGTTCGAACATATAAGGAGAAAAAAGGTTTTATCTGAGCAAGTTGTCAATAGATCACAATATGGTGATGTTCTTCTCTCTAATAAAGAGCAGCAAACCAACCCAATGGATCCTGTGAAGCTTAAATGGCAGATTTTGCGACAAAGAAGGAGAGAACGGAGAGCTGCAGAGTTGATTCAAGTGAGTGATGATGCTGAATTGCAGATGCAAGCTGCAGCAATCCAATGTTCTAGATAGTTCAAGAACATAAATAGGGGAAAATAAAGCATATAGAGGAGAGAATATCAAATCCCCAACTTAGATTCGATCTTAAAACTCATGAAAGATCATATTATAATGGCCAAAGTATATGCTAGCATTGCTCGCTTGAAGAAAAATTTTGAGCTTGCTAATTCACTAATGGAATGTATTAGACAAAATCAAATGGTAATTGGAGAGGCAAATTCAGATGCCGAGTTGCACTAGAGGGCTCCTCATCAAGCAAAAATAATGGGTCACCTTCTGTCTCTGGCGAAAGACATGCTATATGACTGTGATGTTGCCGGAAAGTTACGGGTTATGATTCAGTCTACAGAAGAAAGCATAAATGCTCTAAAGAAACAAAGCACCTTCTTGGTTCAACATGCTGCAAAGACAACAGCCAGGCCTCTTCATTGTCTTCCTCTACAGCTCACGACTGACTATTTCTTTTACAATTATGGGAATAAAAAAATTGCAGATGAGGGCAAGCTTGTAGATCCTTCCCTCTAACATTATGCTAAATTCTCTGATAATGTCCTTGTGACATCAGTTGTTATCAATTCCATAGCATTCACATGCCAAAAAACCAGAGAAACATGTGTTTCATATAGTCAGTGATAAGTTGAACTTTGCAGCTATGAAAATATGGTTCATTTTCCATCTTCCACCACATGCAACTGTTGATGTGGAGAACATTGATAGTTTTAAGTGGATGAATTCTTCTTATTGTTCAGTTCTTCGTCAGCTTGAGTCTTCAAGGCTCAAAGAATATTACTTTAAAGCTCATCACCCTTCATCACTTTCAACTGGACATGAGAATCTCAAGTATAGAAATTCAAAGTATTTGTCTATGCTTAACCATTTGAGGCCTTATATGCTATAAGTGTATCCAAAGCTTAAGAAGATACTATTACTTGATGATGATGATGTGGTTGTTCAGAAGGATCTGATAGCACTCTGGTCTATTGACATGAATGGAATGGTGAATGGTGTTGTGGAGACTTGCAAAGAGAGCTTTCACCGGTTTGACACATATCTTAATTTCTCAAATCCAAAAATTTCTCAGAATTTTGATTCACAGGCTTGTGGATGCACTACTACATAACTGCACTTATGCAGCGGTCATAAACTGCTGCAAAAGGCCTTAAAACCGCTGCATAAGCTCTATTGCAGCAGTTTGGCAACCGCTGCATCTGCTTCCGCTGCAATAGGTTATTGCAACGGTTCTATACATCCTATTGCAACGGTTTTACACTGTTGCATAAACAATTCCAATTGACACTAGTTTTTGCAGCGGTTTTAATTATGCAGCGGTTGCTTCAAATACTGCAGCGGTTTAGTTTGCAATGGTTATTTTATATAATACAGCGGTTTCACAGTACCTACTGTAACGGTTTGTTAATATATATTGCAGCAGTTTGAGAATAGCTATAGCAACGGTTTGAGAATATTTATTGCAGCAGTTTTGAAATATGTATTGCAACAGTTTTGGAATGTATATTGCAGCGGTTTGGGAATAACTATAGCAGCAGTTGTGTACAAATTATTGTAATGGTTTCATCTAATCTATTGCAGTGGTTTAAATATCTCCTGCAACAGTTAAAATCCATTGTAGTGGTTTGTAATCCTGTACCATTTTACAAATAAAAATTTTAACAATTTAATTCAATAAAATAATAACATTATCAAATATCATTCAAAAATGTAATAAACACTTAGATCCAACAACATCACATTAAAATTGACAAAAATATTCAATAACATAAAAATTTAAGAAGAGAACTAGTTAATACAAAATAAATTTGAAGTTAATACAAAACAAGTCATCTTCAATATTTTGGAATGAAACCAAAAGTATAATATCATTGTCCCTGTAATTATAAAAAATTAGTTAGTAAAAATAATAAGAGGAAACTTGTACCATACATACAATTTATATTACTTAATATAAATAAAATTTGTTAAAAAGAAAGTATTACTATAAACTATATTCCAACATAATGGCATCAACTAAAATGATAATTATTATAAAAGAATACCTGAGGTTTATAGCTACTAGCAGAGGATACATTGCGTGCACGTATTGCTTGAGTTTGTTGTGCACTATTAGCATCTTCTGGGGAACCAAAATTCAAATTAAATGCAGGAACTTGGTTGATGTTCATTCCTGGAACCAAGCCCTGGAGTTGTGACATCATAGAAAGAAATTGTTGCTGTACAGATGATTGCACAGATGATTTATAAGCTGCTATTTGTTCTTCCATTTGTTTTTTCATTTCTTCTCTTATTTCTTCTCTCATTTCTTCTCTTATCTGTTCCTTCATGCATTCAATAAAATTTTGAGAAATTTTTACAGAAGATCCATCACTAACTCCTTTTCCTTTCAAATCTGTTGGTGTAACACTTCTCCCATTGATAAGTGCTCGTGTTATAGTAATGCGAAGCGTTATTATCTTGCAATGAGCATTAATTTAATCAGATTTTATCACTAAAAAGTGTGCATTTGTTTACTTTTGTTCATTGTAGGGTTGTGAAGATAAAGTGAAGGAAAGGAACGAAGTTAGATCGTGTTCGCCATTGTTGGGAAGATTCTTGGACTAAGCAAGGAGCACGGCATGAGTAGAGACTTGTGAGTGTGTGCCAACCTCCTTTGGAGGGGCACAAAGGTAGTCACATTCACAATAACTCTAACTCATGCTAGCAAGGAGAACTTCACCAATTAGGAGATTTGAAGCAATCGGCATGATCTACCGTTGATTGTGTGCCCAATTCAACGGCCTCAATGAAGAATGATGAATTCGGGAGCGTTTCGGGACAATACTGTAGCACTACTGTATTAAGCTACTGCAGCGAAAGTACTGTAGCAAGTTACTGTTCACTGTTTGCTGAAATTCAGCATTCCAGCAACTTCACACGGCCGTGTGAAATCCTGATTTCTGCGATTTTAAAGCCGCGACTCAACATTATAAAAGCCTGTTTTGGAGACTATTTGGGATATCTTTTGACCTATCTTTCTCCCCAACTTCTGGAGGGCAGCTAGGGTTTTGGAGAGGACTTCGTGGAGGTTTAAAGCCCGTCATCGGCATCGTCACCGACGTCCGGCGGCCGTACAAGACCACGGCCACACCATACGCAAGGGGGTTTTCATTGATGTCTTTACTTTGTGCTTTCTTTCATATTTTGATGAACATGTATAGCTCCATGAGTAGCTAAACCCCTTGTGGGTATTCGGACTTGTAAACTCTAGGGTTATTATGTTTCTTTGACATTGTTATTATGCTTTTCCATTATTGATGAATAAAAATTGAGTTTCGATCTTAATTTCATCTTGTTACTGTTTTCCTTTAGATGTGACACTAGGGTTGAGAACAATCTAGGTTGTCCTTTGGAGGTGTGACAACTCCTATAGGATTAGACTATTTAAGATTGAAGATGATTGAGAGGGTGAGTCGTGGGGTAGCGAAGTGTCCCCTTTCCCCTCCGATGTGGTTTCTCCCTACCTCCGTTTCCTTGATTTCTTAGCGGTCGAGATAGAGTGAAGTGCTAGGTAGATAAACTCCCCTGGGGCTTAGTTACGCGAGTAACAGAGTGAAGGGTTGAAGTGAATCCTACGCACTGGGACTTAATCTAGACTAGGGTTCTTCCACCTGGACCAAAGGGTTAGAACTACACATAGGAACAGGTTTTACCACTAGGAGTCCCTAGAACTTAAAGCAATCCCACATAGTGTGAGGTTTAGGTAGATATACTCTCCTAGGGCTTAGTCGTGCCAGTGACAGAGTGAAGGGTTGACGTGAATCCTAATACCGGGGCATAATATTTGGGTTAGTCACGGTTGTCCTTAGGTTTGGGACCGTGAATCTAAGGATTTCCTCGACTCAATTGACATCAATAGGAAAGTATAATAGTATAGTCTTGCACTAGAAGCATAGATCCTAGAGGTAGCTTGTCCGGATACCCTATTTCATCCATTGCCAGTTTCTCTCTATTCTCTTTTACTTGCACTTTCTTATCTTCCATCTTTCTATTCAATTTCTTGTCTTTTATTATATTTGCTTCCATTTTAACTCATCGATTCTATTCCCTGTGGATTCGACTACCCACTCACCGGGGTAAATTTTATTACTTCGACAAACCCGTGCACTTTCGGGGCGTGTCACCCATACAACATAGCACGACCCGGTCGTGTCCCTCCCATCACCATAGAAAATGCATCAACAGATTGGTTCTCACTACTTTGTTGTGATTGGACAACTTGCATTTGAGACTATAATAGAAAAAAACTTTAGTAAAAATTTATTTTTGATGCTATATTGACCATGTGTAAGACAAAATATCATATTCCAAAATCATATTATAAAAGCATATAAATAAAAGGAAATCCTTACAATCTTTTCGCTAGTATCATCAAAGGACTCCTTGTAAGTCTTGTTTGGTTGTCTTTTTCGAGTTTCAATAAAAAGAGCATTATTAGTTGGTACTTCATTGTTTTCATTTGTATCTTGCTGTTTTGATCCAACAAAAACAGAAAAAACAAAAACAAAAACAAAAACATAACTTTCATTAGTAAGGACTTGTATATAATAATATTTAAACAAAGTATGAATATTTGTTGTTGTCTTCATTTTTATCTATTTAATAATAGTTTATATTGATTTGTATTATATATTATTTTTTTTATTATGTATATTTGTCATAAACAAAATATTATCTTATTTTCCTATAATTCATATATTACCAGTGATATTTATTAATTAATTGAATGTTGATAAAAAAGAGATGTATGTTCTTTTTCTTTACTGATTAATATATATATATATATATATATATATATATATATATATATATATATATATATAATTTTAAAGTATTTTTTAATGTAAAAACTCATTAAAAAAATTGATCGTGTAAAAATATGTTATTAATAAAATTGTATAAATGATGAAAATAATAATAATTATATAAATTACAATTATATATATTATGCATGTTTTCTATTAAATATAAAATTAATATATACATATCATGCCATATATATTTTTACACAATATTAATTATGTAAATTACATTATATATTTTTACATAATATATAATTATTTGCAATTATGAAACTTAAGCATTTTTGTCACATATACAGTGGTTTTATAAATACCGCTGCCTATCATAACACATACACAGTGGTTATAAAAAACCGCTGCCTATCATAACCTATATGCAGCGGTTATTACGAACCGCTGCAATGGAATACATATGCAGCGGTTTTGAACCGCTGCTTTTGTTAACATTTGCAGCGGTTGTATAACCGCTGCATATCTATCCTAATATGCAGCCGTTTTTGCAACGGTTTTAGTCAAATGCAACACTTAGTTGGAAAATTGCCTATAACGATATAAAATCGCTACAAAACCGCTGCAATAGATAGCATATTGTAGCAGTTTTAGAACCGCTGCAAGGTAACCGCTGCATAAGTGCAGTTATGTAGTAGTGATGGGCATTTGGAATGAAATTGTTCGACTTGAAGGAATGGACGAAGAGAAATATTACTGGTATATATCGTTACTGGCAGGATCTGAATGAAGATCGAACCCTATGGAAGCTTGGATCACTGCCTCCAGGTTTGATAACCTTCTACAACTTGACATACCCTCTTGATCGGAATTGGCATGTCTTGTGTCTCGGCTATGATCCAACAATCAATCCTACAGAGATAGAGGATGCGGGAGTCATTCATTACAATTGCAACTACAAGCCATGGTTAGACCTTGCTATTTCCGAGTATAAGTCCTACTAGTCGAAGTATGTAATGCCTGATAATCCTTATCTCCAGTGTTGCAGTATAAGCCCATGAGATATAGCCCAAGATACCATAGTATGACAATCCTTATCTTTCAGTTTTGTATATATTTGACTCATTTCTTTAATTCAGAATTTCAAAACAATTCTGAGTATCATTTGCCTCTTAGACTAAAAATAAGAGATGTGAACGAACATGAAAGTTGGCAGGAGTGCATGCACACTCATTTATTCACCAAATATATATTAAAATGATAAATAAAAGAGAAGCATGCTTCCTGTAAGGGCTGGCATGATGCTATGTTTTGTGGGATTTGGCTTCCTTAATAAAGCATTGATTCTTAAAAAAAAAGATGCGAATGGAGATGAAAGTGGGCAGGAGTGCATGCATACTTACGTATTCGTCTCTCACCAAGTATATATAACGAAAATGCCAAAGTTGGTGTTATATGGTATGAATGTTATTATCCGTGGGATACCATTTTTGCATCATAGACTGCATGTTTTCAGTTTTCACCATTCAATTATATCAATTGCTCATCGTCAGGTTGCAAAATTCAAGTAAAGAAAAAATTCAAAAGGACGGTCCCACTATACAAAAATGCATGAATAATGTGCATGATTGTGGGTTTTTTTTTTTTTTAAATCCGGGCATTCTTCATGTTGTGAAATTAAGCGTCATTAGTTTTATATTACCATATATGCAAGGGACCCACATCATGCTATCATGAGATTTGACTCTATTAAAAAATAAATAAAAAATATGAGAAACATGCAATGCTATGCATGCATATGTGCATAAAATGAAATAAAAGAAGAAATTTCAAAAGTGTGGGCTCCCACCATGCACATGGAGAGGAAGATGATAAGCATGGATTTATATATATAAACAGTGGCAAGCTTCAATAATATATAAATTTCAAGTGGTAATGAGACACATACCTCAAGATGACGACGAGGAATGTGACACAGTGATGAGACACATGCAATGGCTTTGCTGAAATATACACATATATTATGTGACTATATATATAAATCTTAATTTGACAAGTGAATTAGATTTCGTGGAGGAACTAGCTGTGTGGGGTTTAAGCTAATAAAAATCTGTTGAAAATCAAGGTAGGGCAGGTAATTTTGTTTTCATTGTCTTAAACCCAAGCCTAAATCTTACATCGGCTCTTAATATGACAAGACTCAAGTGGCAATATCATCAACAATGACCGTGGTGGTTATGGGATATGAAGCAAGGGAGAAAAAGGCCCAGGCAAAGACCAATTGGTGCAGGCTCATATCAACATCTAACAACCTCCAGAAAACTTATTCAGAAGCAATAAAAATGCTTATTTTGATGTAAGATTGGAACACATATCTCGAGATGGTTGATGAAATCCAAATCTTGAAGGGACACTAATTTTAAGGCGATACTCAGTATGCATCTTAAGCCGATCAATGAAATATGAAATGGCGGAGGGATACAAGTCTTGAAGTGGCAATAACACGCATCTTATGCTGCGAATAAAAATACAAATTAAAAAAAACTGGCACTCATCTTGGGACGGCGGTGAAACACTCATCTCGAGATAGTCAATCTCAAAGCGGCAATGAGGCGTGCATTTGAGGTGGCTGATGAAACGGTGGCGAAGTATATTCCCTAAAGAAGACGACGGCATTATAAAAATATAATAATAATAATAATAATAAATAAATAAATAAATAAAATATGTATGCCTATATATATATATATATGGCAATATTCATATGTAATGGATTACCATGTTTTGGCAATAAAATTTTTATTTCATTACCTTTCTATTTGTACTTTTGCCCTTAATCGGAGGTTCCCAAGACACTGTCTGGGGTAATTAATAATAGAGACTTGCCTTTATTAGGAATGGAAGAACCCACGAACAAATATGATATTTGTGCTTTGATGTGTCATCTGGTGTCTTCTTCATAGGCACGATCCCAGACGCATATTTTCGATCCCACAAATTCTGGCACGCCCCGTAGGACCGCATTCCTCCTCCTATCTTTGAGGCAAAAGTACAAGTAGAGGCATTGTTTCTACATCCTGTGAAAGAAATCTAATTTTGTTGACTTTTGTTTTTGCAGAAAAAGAAATAGCACTCAAGAACTCAACCATCTCTGGAAACTTGAAACTCACGATCTTCCTAGGAGAAGGAACTGAAGTTCAATTGCCCAACTGTACCTTCAACACCAGAGCTGCAGGAGCTGAGCTAACCTTCGGTACGATATTTGAGTCGGTACAGTTTGTAAGGAGACCCTCACCTTTGAAGGAGAGCCTAACAATCCCATGGCTTCCATCCAAAGGTCGTCGCCCTAATGTGATCCTGCAACTGGCAAGGACATTGTTGTCAAGGAATTACAAGGAGTATCTGCATTCAAGTGGCTATCCCACCTTAGAAGGGTAGACTATACGAATGATGATGATGATGAACCCACCTTTACCCTTACAGCAAAGGGGCGAGAAAGTGGAATCTTCGATTCATTTGATGAAGACACACCAAAGAAGAAAAATGTGTTTACAAGGCTCACACAAAAGAAAAGTCAAAATTCCAAAACAAAAGCTGGATTTTGTGTCATTCCAAGGACACAAAAATAATCAAATGGGTACATTCAACAACTCATTTGAACCTCTTAAGCTAGTGAAGAAGAACGCAACCACTGTAGACATGTGCCCTCAACTGAATGAAAACAAGGTTGGTCGACCTCCAAGGTCCTATCACAAGAACTCATTTGGCCAGAATCTTTACAAGACTTATACATCATCAAAGAAACTGCAATCAGAGAAGATAAGGCCAAAAGAATTTTATCAAGAGAAGAAGCAATTGATTTCAAAAGCACGGAAGACAGTGTTTGACCATTTAACTCCTGTAAGGAATCAACCCAAGATTTTCTGCTCTAAATTTCAATGGAGAAGGGACATGAAAGATGAAGAAATATCTGATGCGAATGAGGAAGCAAGAAATCAACCCAAGATTTCCCGCTCTAAATTTCAGTGGAGAAGGGAAATGAAAGATGAAGAAATGTCTGATGTGAACGATGAAATACACATTTGTCGAATGGTCACTGAAGCAAGAGGAGATCCCGCACCCGAACACGAACAACCGGGACCTGTTACATGATCCCGTAGAAGAGTGGCAGACTCCCTGAATGGAGAAGAAGGCTCCAGCTACGTGCCACCACATGATGGGCAGGGGATAGGGACTAGCCTTCCACCACTCCATATGCCAAGAAAACACAAAGAAGCAAATCCTCTTAATGAAGACAAAGAGGATGAACCTGTTTTTGTTTCTCAAAAGGGACACCGTGATGCTGAATATAAAATACTCAATGACAACATGGCAATGTTGATGGAGTCAATGTTACAAATGTAGAAACAAATCAAAAACCTAATGGAAGATCGACTGGAATAAGTAGAAAGGTCGAGGAGTCCAACCCAACAGCCGAGAGAAGCCCTTAGGCCAGTTGAGCGAGGGGTAACCCCACTGTTTCCTATGAAGATTTGGCCTGGACAAATGCAGAGGTTGAGAAGTTCAACGCCTCATCCAAGGGAAACCTTCAGACCTATGGAACATGGGGTAACCTCTTATATTCCCGTTTAGGAACAATCAACTGTAATGACTCGGGAAGAGATACCGCGAATGGTAGTTGTTGAACTAAAACACGGCAAAGGAAGTGATACAAGGACCGATGGAAACAAGCAATATCCTAGCTACCATAACTTGGTGCCCTACCCCAAAGGATATAATGTTCCTAAATTCAAGCAATTTACTGGGATTGGCAATCCTAACCAATACTTGGCTCATTTTGTAATGGCCTGCGGAGATACAAGTGCAAAGCCGTCACTCCTCCTCAGACAGTTCTCTGCAAGTTTCGCAAGAGTAGCATTTGAATGATATGTGAATTTGCAACCCGAGTCAATTCAAACATCGCAGCAGCTGAAATATGCCTTTCAAGTACAAAATCACAATTGCTGATCTCGCGGCCACTCACCAATACAATGATAAAAAAGTGGTCGATTACATTATGAGATGGAGGAACTTAAGCATTAAATGTGAACAACCACTTGATCAGCCACAAGCGGTGGGTTAACTGCTTGGGAACATTGATAGTTGGATGTCACTTTTTCTGAGTACATCTGGCATCACTACATTCCAAGACTTAATCTCACAAGCTAAGAAATTAGAAAGGACCAACCTAAAGGTGTTGTCTAATTTCCAGGCCATTTCAAGGAATGATAGAGACAAATCCAAGAGGACAGAAGGTGTCAAGTACACTACTATAATCTTCAACATTGAGAAAGGGAAAGGCACAGCGGAGCCATAAGCCGAAACAAGCTAAGGCACCTGGTTTAGGTATTGCTGGCAATGAATAAAGACCTTTTCCTTCCTTGAAGGATAGGATGAATAAGAAGTATTCCTTCAGAAAAGACAAAGTATATAAGATTTTCAAAGATGCTGTGAGAGAATGTCTACAGCTCCCTGAATGCAAAAGGCCTGAGGAGCAAAGCAAGAAGGGCCATCCCAATTACTGTCCATATCATAGGGTGTTGGGACATACAATAGAAGATTACTATATTTTCAAGGACTGGGTTGAGCGACAATACTAAGAAGGCAAAATCACACTCTCAAAGAACATTTTGTCCCAGCAACCAGCTGAACATACCCGCTATGTGACCATCCTAAACGCAGAGGGATCATCCCAAGTAGAAGTCACAGTGGTTGGCAATAAAGTAATACTTCCATCAACAAAAGATGATAAACCTTCTGCTATTCCAGAAGAGTTATGGGAAGTATTTATATCCAAAAGATTAATGAAGATGTTGAAGTTGGCTGAACTCCCAGGGATCGCTTGGAAACGCTCCCAAGAACCTCCTAAAGGTCCCCCGACAAAACATTCAGAGAAGAAGAACAAGAAGAGAAAGCAAAAGCGTGAACAATCAAAGCACAAGAAATCCATTATTGAGGAGTATATAGAGACCCTTGATGAATATGAGCAGAAGGAAAGGGTTCTGATTACCCTTAGAGATTATTTTCCAGAAGAAGTTGAAGAATTACTAGGGGAATTAACTGAGGAAATTGATGGAAATGATGAAGATGTGCAAGTGGAGACTTGTAGGGTTATTTCGGGTGGCGAATACCCTCTATATAACCCAGAAGATGATGATAATGATAATTATGATAGCTTTTTTGAGCCAAAAGAGTCATATGACTGTCATGGCAGGCTCTATATTAGCAAGAAATAGAGAAAGAAGATAGCATTTAGGGAGAGAATAAAGAAGGCGAACGGCAAGCTCTTGGAGCCCTACCAACAAATAAAGCCTAAAAAACCTTATTACACCCCAATGACAGATATTCCTGCTTTGAGGAAAGCTATGCCTGTTGAAGATATTCCTGCTTTCATTCAAAGGGTGACAGAGGAGTCAGCTAATAGGCTGCTGCAGTTACATATTGAAGATGCATAATGGGACGAGTCTAGGACGTACTCTCCAGAATCATCGGGACAAAATTTTGTCTCAGAGGTCGTGGATTCTCCGGCTCCTACCAAAGTGATAAATGATAATAAAAGATCTATCTCTCAGGCTATCAAGATAAAAAAAGACAAGATGAAAGAGCTTTTTGATCAAGCAATAGAAAAAGGGTTGGATTTGCCCAGACCCAAAAGGTCGTATTTGTTGCATCTTGATAGTCATCCAAACTACTGCCAATATCACCGGCTTGTAGGACATACCATAGAGAAATGCCAAAACTTCCAAAAATGGTTGTAAAGACAGGTCTCTAAGGGAAATTTGACACTCATAGAGGACTACATTGAAGAAAGAGGTGAATGTCATGTCATAGCCCTCATGATGATTCAGAAGACGAGCTGAACTTCCCAGATGAAGAAGATGAAGTATTATAACATGTATATCAAATGCAGCTTAGAATTGGGAAGACACTTCAATCAAGACATGCTTCTAGCTCAACTGACGGAAATAAAGGGAAAATAATTGAAAAAGATAATGTCTCCCTGAAGACACCCTCAAGAAAGCCAAATTATAACATTTTGGCACATTTGAAGAAGGTCCCATCACTCCTCAGTATGTATAATGCCTTGATGATATCAATTGAAGTCAGGGAGTCTATAATACATGCTCTACAAAATCTTAAAGAGAATCAAGCATACTTTGCCGAGGTCAACATGAAAGAGGTTCTGTATGCAGTCCATACACCTTTAGTGTCCTTCACAAATGAAGATCTGTTGCTTGGAACTTCAGCACACAACAGACCTCTATATGTGATAGGATTTTGTGACGAAATAAAGATTAGCCTGGTTTTGATTGATCTAGGGTCTTCTGTGAACTTAATGACCCTCAACACTCTCCGAGCATTGGCTCTTAAAATATGCCACTTATCTCCGGAGAAGATCATCATCCAGGGCTTCAATCAGCATAACCAAAAGGCATTGGGGTCCATCACTCTCCCCATTAAATTTGGAAAGATGACATCTGATGTGAAATTCCATGTAATTAATACTGATGGCTCCTATAAAGATCTCTTAGGAAGGCCAAGGATTCATGTAAACCAGATGGTCCCTTCAAAACTTTATTAATGTGTAAAGTACCTAGTGGACAGGGTAGAGTTCAGAATTGATGGAGAGATCCAACCCTTTGGCATCCATGAAATACACTATAAGGATGCAAGATATTATCTTAGTACATCCAAAGGGAGAAAATCAATCAAAGAGGTTAAACTGCCAAGTCCAAAAGAAGATTCTTTGATGAAGACAACCAAAGCTACTCCTGTGCTCCAGAAGAGAGAACCAGCACTACCTCACTTCGGTAGTGACACTGAGTCATCAAAAAATGAAAGTGATACGGATGTACACCAAAGCAAGGGTCAAGTTGAAAGATCTGCTCAAGAAAATATGTTGCACATTACAAGGATCCCTGATGGACTCTACAAGTCCTTGGATGATTTGAATGTGAATGCAGTTGAGTATTTGAAGACATTTTATGTGCCAGCTCAGCATGAAAAGGAGAAAGGTGATAAGTGTCTAAATACATCACGTTTATTATATATATTTTATACACTTTCATGCATTTTTCTATGACTCCGATGCCCTTTACGCGCTTTTCTTGTTAATTATCATTTCAGGACATCGGAAGACCATCTAGTGCGTGTTTGAGTTTCTTTTGGCATCATCAAAGAATATATTGAAGCTCACATGTATCCTCAAGTTTCGGGCAAGAAAAGAGTGGATTTCAGGCCGTTCACTGCAGCGATTTTACTGTAGCACCATTACTGTAGCAGTGCGCGGGCACTGTGCGGCCCGCACAGTGCCCGCACACGCACGGGCTGAAGAGATGATTGTTTGGTTATTTAAGGCTTCTAGGGCTTGTTTTATGTTGTCTTTGGCCACCCTCTCCTCCACCTTTCTCCACCAGCACCACCTCCATTCTCCACCATCATCTCCACCATTTTCCTTCACCACCACCGGATTGGAGAGGCAATTTGAAGAGCAAAACTCAAGGGGAGAAGAAAGGAAGCACTCAAGGAGATCATCACGGAGCTCAACCGGCGCGGATCCGGCGAGCCTTTGTCACCACCTTCTAGCCTACATCTAAGGGAGATTCTTATGAGCATTTTCATTGTTTATTTTGTGTTTTCTCTCTTTTGATGTGGAACTAGCCTCCCAAGGCCACTGGGCTCCGGTGAACCTTGGGAGAGGAACTTGTATGGATGATGATACTTATTTATAGATGATTGTTGGCTTGTTTGTTTGATTTCAATATATTGTTTTAATGTTCAACCTACAATGGATGGATTCCGTAGGTTTTGATTCATGAATTGTATGTGTATGGCGGGATGCTTGCATGTATTAGGTCGCACAATGATTGAAGGGGGATTCAATGTGCCGGTACACCGGAGGTTCCGGGTGCCGGTAGCTCCCCGCGTGGTTAGGGTTGTTTTAGCCGAAAGCGCGCATTAGAATAACCCTAATCGAGACTCCCTATTCCCAATGACATCGTAGGGGTATCCTCTGGATAGAGGAACCTGTACTGGATTAGGGCTACACCACGGAGGTTCCGGGGTAGTCGACTCCCGAGTCTAGCGGATCAAACCTTGCCAACTTAGCACTTAATTTCCTATATTCATCCTAACTTGTTCTTCTCCTTAGGGGATCCTAGCCCGAGGCCTCTAGTTCTCATTGCTACTTGCTCATTAGATTGCTTGTATGGTGTGCCTTAGTCCATTTTTTTATAGTATTTATTTTATTTATTTTCGTATTTGTGTTTTATACATGACTCTTGTCTTGGTAGACTAGATAGTGATACCTAGGAGGAAGTAATAGCAGATCTTGGGGCCCTTGGGAATACGACCCTCTTGCGCTCGCGTGAGAGGTTATTACTTGACGACCCGTGCACTTACGGCCGGGGAGTCGCGTGCTAGCTCTTTAGCTTGGCACGCGGCGACCATCGAGTTTTTGGCGCCGTTGCCGGGGATATCCAAGAATGCTAGGAAAACTTCTAGCTCGCTACTCTAGTCATTTATATTTTCTTTTGTAAATATTCTTGTTTTCTTTGATACCTTAAATTTTTGTTTGTTTGTTTTGTGCACAGGGCAATGGGTTTTCGAGATGCCTCTGGTGGTACGTATTTTCATCTTGAAGAATGGCAAATCAATGAGTACCGGGCCTTGAAAGCAAGCTGTAGCAATCAATTCGAGCATGTGTATGATCCATATTTGCAAAGGCACATAGATAATTTGACACATTATTACACACGTCAATGGAAGCCCTCTCACCATGGATTGCTACAAAAACCCCCACAACCACCAACGAAGAGGAAGTACACCACTGAAGATGTCTTAGCCAAGTACATGCAAGTCACGGACTCTCGTTTGGAAGCTTTGGAAGCAAGCGTGACAATGGTTCAGGCATCTATTTACAGAATCAAAAAAAAAAGTGGTAGAACTTCTCAAACTAATGGATGAGGAAAACAAGAATAATGAGCAAGCTGTTGAAGTTCCACCTGTAGATGCTATGGAAGAAGACAGGGTGATTGAAGAAAGCGTGGCCATTGAGAAGTGTGAGGAAGTAGAAACTAGTCCATCAAGCATAATTGAAGAAATAGAAGATGATGAAGCTCAACCTATAAACTTCCCAAGCCATTACACCAACAAGCTCAAGATGATAGTTGAGAGGTTTGGGGGCAAAATCAAGTGGTCGAGGAAGTCATATCAGAGCTTTCGCTGATTATGGGATCCTGCACATATGGATAAGAAAGGAATAGGCTACTCTGAGTCTTCTAGCCACTCATGTTACATGGTAACATCTCAGGAGGAAGAAGAAATCATGATGAAGAATGCACCACTTGAACTAGAAAACGGGGGGCAAGCAATGATTGATGAGCTGGTTGAAATCGACTTCGGAAGCGATGAGGACCCAAGGTAGACTTTCTTAAGCACATAACTATCAGAAGAAGAAAAACATCATTCAAGGCTCTCTTAAAGGAGCATATTGACTGCTTCGCATGGAATTATAATGAAATGTGGGGATTAGATGATGAGGTAGCTGTTCACAGACTGGCCATTGATCCTAATGCTACTCCAGTCAAACAGGCACCGAGAAAGATGAAGTTTGACCTGGAAGAAAGAGTAATAGAAGAAACAAAAAAGCTTATTGAAGTAGGTTTTATTAGAGAAGAAAAGTACCCAGATTGGGTAGCTAGCATAGTCCCTGTGAAAAAGAAAAATGGGGAAATACGAATGTGTAGACTTCAAAGACTTGAACAAGGCATGTCCCAAGAATGATTTTCCCTTTCCAGTCATGGAGATCATGATCGACAATACCTCAAGATACGAGATGTTCTCCTTTATGGATGGATATTCTGGATATAATCAAATCAAAATGCATCCAGATGATCAAAAGAAAACTACTTTCCAAACACCAATGGGCATCTACTATTATAGGATAATGCTTTTTGAACTGAAGAATGCAGGAAAAACATATTACAGGGCTATGACCAGGATATTTGATGATTTAATTCACAACGTTGTCGAATGCTACGTGGATGATATTGTGGTTAAAACAAGTTCCAAAGACAAGGACCTTGATGATCTAAGGACAATCTTCACACGCCTCAGAAAATACAAGTTGAAAATAAATCCCATGAAGTGTGCTTTTGGAGTCTTCTCTGGGAAATTCTTTGGCTTCATCATGAGGCATCGAGGGATAGAGATAGATCCCTCCAAGATAAAGGCAATCCTTGAAATGCCACCTCCTCAGACACTAAAGAAATTGTGCTCCTTCCAAGGGCGTTTAGCATATATCAGAAGATTCATCTCTAACCTCTCTGGAAGATGCAAGCCTTTATCTAAACTGTCCAAGAAAAATGCACCTTTCAAATGGGATGATGAATGTCAGAGAACTTTCGAAGACATCAAACAATACTTGCTGAATCCACCGGTACTTGCAACCCCCATTCATGGAATGCCTCTGATCTTATATATTGCCACATTGGAAGGGTCTTTAGGAGCTATGTTGGCCCAGAACAATGAAGAAGGCAAAGAAAATGTGTTAATATTACCTCAGCAGGATGTTGATAGGAGCTGAGAGTAAATACACGCCAATTGAAAAACATTGCTTATCTTTGGTGTTTGTGGTCAAAAAGTTGAGACACTACTTGCTAGCGCATAAAGTAATACTCATATAAAAAATAGATCCACTCAAATACCTTATGACAAGGCCATTTCTTACGGGAAGACTCGCAAAATGGGCACTGATTCTGATGGAATTTGACACAACATACACTCCACAGAAGGCTATTAAAGGGCAGGCATTGGCAGACTTCCTAGCATCACATTCTCTCCCTGATGATTCACCACTTAATCTTGATCTTCCTGATGAAGAGACATTAACAGTGGAAGGAGTAAGGTGGCGACTATACTTTGATAAAGCGTCATCTATAAAGCCGGCACTCATGTCCCAAATTCCATAAATCAATTAATGCCTAGTAACTTTCAACAATGATTCTTTTGCTTCCTCCAACTCATCGAGCCATTTTTTGAAAATAGCCATAATATGAGTATCTGAGCCATCTTCTTGATTCTCAGCAAGCTGTGTCTTGGCCTCATCCAACGCAACTTGAAGATTCGCTTGTGTAGGCTCGGAAGCTTCAAACAAGTCTGTTGAAGCCGCAAACTTTTCACCCAGTGTCTTCATTATGCCTTAAATCTCACAAAGCTCGGCTTGAAGTTGATGTTCCCTCTTAGCAAGTTTCTGATACTCCTTCTTATTCGCATTTATGTCATTAGCCCAGTCGGTCCTACGTTTGCTAAGATGCTCAAGTGCCAAAGTCCTTTCATGCACACGTGCCTTGGCTTGTTGACTACGGATACGAGCTTGGACGATAGGATCCTCTAAAGCTTCTTTAGCATAGGCTGCACATCGAGCTACTCTCTCTATGAAAGGTTCTAGACTGGTCAAATCAATGCCAAAATGTTCAAAGAGTGATTTTGACTCCTTCATTTTATTGATAATGCTTTGGTAGTTGTGATAGTTGAGGGACTTGATGTTGTTGATCATCTCGTCTCGCAGGCGTAACACTAAATTTAGTATATTCTTTGAACCTACAAAGAGGATATACAAACAAAATTTGAGATTCGAAAAAAAAAAAAATAAAATAAAATAAATAATAATAATAAACCTTGGCCTTGCTTGGACGATGTTGCAAGTCCGGTATCGGTATTAACGCCGTCACCTTCCAATCTTGCTATAGGAACAAGAGAAAGACTTTGTCTTGAAGGTGGAGAGTTGTCATCCTTTTGAGCAACTAAAATTCCAAAGAAAATTGTCAATATTCATGACTTAAAAAAACAAAAAAAAAAACCTTGATCTTGCTTTGGCAAATTTGCAATCCCAATGTTAGCGTTAAAGCCACCACTTTCTAATTCCTCCGTGGAAGTATTAATGTCCTTGGCAATTTCTTGGATGACTACAAAATGAATAAATAAATGAGTAAATAAATAAAACCTTCGTTCTGCATTGCTGCGTTGTTAACATCAATGTTACTCTTATCATGAGGTGCACTCTCAACATCAGCATTCCTGCCATCACTTTCCTATTTCTCCATTTAAGAGGGGCATCTCTTATGAAATTTGCAGAAGAAATTTGATTAAAGGATGAAGTACTTTCATCCTCTTGAACAGCTGGAATTAAAAATAAAAAAATAAAAAAAATCGTTATTCATCATGAAAAAAACAAACAAACAAAAACCTTCTTAGATAATTGGCAGGTGCTGCGGTGGCTCATTTTCCAAGGCAATCGGTTTATCCTCTAACAAAAAATTTGAAAATAAATAAGGGGCAAACAAAAAATAAAATAAAATAAAATAAATAAAAAATAATAATACCTTGTGGTGGATTAGGAAGAGCTTCTTCAATTCCAATATTTTTCTCTACCCCAATGTTTTCTTCCATTCCAACATTGTCGCCTACTCCAACGTTTTCCTAGGCGCCAACACTTAAACCTTGTGGGTTTACTTGATCTAGAGATAAGATATCATCAAGTTCATGTATAGATGAAAGAGAAGGAGAAAGAGAAAGCGAAATTTCTTGCCAACATGAGAGTCCAAGTGCATCTCTAGACTTGATGGAGGAACATCATCGATCCTTAGAGGACTGTAAATAACCCTAACATTGTTCAATGGGGTGTCATGAATTTGTATGCCTGTTGACCAAATATTTCGAGTCAAATAGAGATTCGAATTTTGAGTCAAATAATAAATTCTAAATTTTACAATTAAAATTTAGCTTTCAAATCAAATAAAGGTTCATACTTTGAGTCAAAGTTGAGGCTTTAAGTCAAAAAAAAAAAAAAAAAAAATCTCATGGAATTTACAAATTCAGACTTTGAGTCAAAATTTAGGCTTTGAGTCAAATAAAAAGTCTAAAAGTTACAAATTTAGACTTTGAAAAAAAACATGAAGAAAAGGAAATTTTTAGAATTTCTTGATTTAAAAAAAATCGGAATTAAAAAAAATCGTGAAAAATTTTAGAATTTCCGACTTTAAAAAAATGAATTTAAAAAAAATCGTGAAAATTTTTTTGAAATTTCCGAATTTCAAAAAAATCGTGAAATAATTTGGAATTTCCGAATTTATAAACGAATTTCAAAAAAAAATTTGGAATTTCCGAATTTTAAAAAATGAATTTCAAAAGAAATCGTAAAAAAAATTTGAAATTTCTGAATTAAAAAAAACAACAAAAAAAAATCGTGAAAAAATTTGGAATTTCCGAATTTAAAAAAAAACGGAATTAAAAAAATCGTGAAAAAAGTTTGAAATTTCCGAATTTAAAAAAAAAACAAAAAAAAAAATCAGAATTAAAAAAGGCGTGAAAACAAAAGAATTTTTGGAATTTCTGAATTTAAAAAAAACTTAAAAAACTATAAAGAAATGCAAACTTTTTAGTTTTTAAAAAAATAATAATAAATAAAATAAACAAATAAATAAATAAATAAAGTTGACAAACCTTTAGTTCTTTCCCGCTTTGATTTAACAACTGGGTCAACAGTATGTTCAGTGTGATCAATGAATATACTCTCATTGATAAATTTGTAGCTCTTCGAAGACTGCCCTCGTTCCCTATTTATAACTCTCCTGTCTCTGAAGTCATCTTGAATCAAAGATGAATAACTTTGTTTGAAGAAGGCTTCAATAGTTCTCAACCAGTTCTATGCATAGACAAGTCTCCCCTTTCTGTCATGCTCAGGGATGTAGAATGAGCTAGAAGTTTTCTGGCGGGAAAGATGAAGCCAATATCCTGCAAGAATCCCGAGAAAGGGGGTCCTCCTAGGAACATCAATGTACGCCGGGGTATGCTTATCATATCCAAATTGGCGCCCAAATCCGTGCAGATTGTAAGGTTCCATAAAGAGATCTCCTGCACACCGAAGCGAAAGGACTCCACAACGAAGATTCATCACATATTCTATGGTATATGAATCCAATACTTCGGGCCCAGCAGGATATCTAGAATCTCACACTATCTCGTCATTATGATGCATGAACAAGAAAGGGCGGGATATGAAATTGTCTTCATGTCAGATGAATTTTCTCACATTCACAAGATTGACAAATGGAGTTGCGGTGGAGTTCATAAGTTGCAACATCTTTGGTAGTCTCAGCAACCCAGGGATACTCGAAGTATTGTTATCTATGTTCCTCTTAAGATATATGCTCCAGAAATAATAGCCAGCCCAAGCATACAAGAAGTGAGCAGGGAATACTGTGGTAGAAAATCCGGGCCCTCTCCTGTGATTGCCCATGGCATTCAAGCCGAAGTATAAGCGTGCTAGCTCTACAGGGGCAAAAGCTACTCTCCTCCCATGTGCAATGTTGCATGCCATCATAAAAGCTCCCAATCTAATCACCTCACAATTGCCTGGCATAATAAAAAAGCAAATCCAAAGTGCAATAAAAGCCACTAAATCTGCTTTGAAAACAAGCTTTGGAGGGGGATTAAAGGTCAACTCATACCGGGAACTAAGTCTTGACTTCCTAAAAAACTCCACCTAATCCTCAAAGAATACATCTTGGCCAGCACTTCACCTTGAGAGCCACTGAAAGATGTCGAAAAGATTTCTCAGAACATAAAATTCAGGATCATACCTTCGGCAAATTGTGTCATTAGGAGGTACAACTTCATCATAGATGTCTCCGGTAATTAGAAGTCCTCCCAATTCCTTGATATCCCATAGTGAAATCCCAACTTCTCCGAACAAGAAGTGGAAAGTATTAGTTACGGGACACCATAGTTCTAGTAATTCTTTATAAAATTTCAAGTCAAAGTCATAGCGGCCTACTGAAACTACAATCCCGTCTACCAATTCTGCTTCAGATAACTCCTTGGAGTAGTTACTGACCATGTACTTGGCCCACTCTGCATAATACGGAAGGTCAATTAAATTATTTTGGATAGGCTCCTTACCCCTCCATCCCGGATAGTGGTTGATGATTTTAGATCCTAGGGTTTCAAATGTCTTCAAATCCTTTACTTCTCTTTCAGGCTTCAGTCAAATTGCATCAGTCAAGCCGTCCTCAAACCAACGGTTTGTGTACAATTTGGTAATAGCCATACGATTTGGATAGCGCTTCACCCACTCTAATTTTTCTTCTCCTTCATATATGATTGCGGGCTCAGTTTCAGAATCAAAGACAGGAGTGTGGTACATGAAGACTTGACCTTGGGAGACCTCATTGCAATTTTGGGCCATATCCCAAAAGGGTTGAGAGATATTGGCCATGATAAAAAAAGGGTTGGGGATTCCTACTTCTCTCACTCAATCTCACTAAAATTCTTTGTGAGAGAAGTATGAAGGGGGCATTTGTTTATATAAAAATTACATGTCCTAATTCAAATCGAATAAAAATTTTAAAATCACATACAGCCAAATCATAATCGAATTAGGACAACATGTGGTTAAAATAAATAAATTTCATCATATTTGGATATATTCAAGATAAGTCTAGAAGACATTTTCGAGATAATCTAAAAAAAAAAATTAAAATCTAAAGATTGGACGAGAGCGCATATCTCGAGCCAATTTAAAATACACAAATCTTAAAGTCAACCGAGAGCACAAATCTCGAGGCGATCTAAAATATTTAAATCTCAAGATTAGCCAAGAACACATATTTCAAGGCGATCTAAATATACAAATCTCAATATCAGCTAAGAACATAGATCTCGAGACGATCTAAAATATTCAAATCTTTGGATCAACTAACAACACCAATCTCGAGGCTATCCTATAAAAAAATATAACATATGTCCTAATCTTAATTTTTTTGGATTTTCCCTTTAATTTTTTCGTTGTCTTAGACTAGAATACAAATCCCGAGGCAAGCAAAATTAGAAAATTGCCCTTGAGAACATATCTTGAGGTGAAATGGCAAATTAAAAAATTGCCTTTGAAAACATATCTCAAGGCAAAACGCAAGTTATAAAATTGCCCTTGAGAACACATATCTCAAGGCAATCTCAAATCTCAGTATAGCCCGAATACACATAACGAGGCGATCCTAAATTTCATATAGCCTGAGAACAGATCTCGAGGTGACTTGTGAAAGTGCAAATCACGAGGCACCCAAACACATATCCAGAGGCAAATTGGATTTGAATTTCAAAAATTTAAATTTAAAATTTAATCCTATCCTCGTTTGATTTTTTTAAAAAAAAATTTGAATTTGAATTTGATTCTATCTAGAGTTGTGATTCTGCGGGGAGAGGTTGAGATTATGGATAAGAACGGGCGAAGTTTTTAAAACGTGGGGTGATTTTATTTTTGGGAGAGGATTTTGTTTTGTTTTTTTTTTTTTTTGGGGGGGATTGATCTCTTCTCAACGAGATCAAAAAAAGGAAAGAGAAAGATTGGGAAGAAAAAAAAAAGACAGTGAAAAAAATTGGATTCTTCTCTTCGCTTCTCAACTAGACAAAAAAAGGAAGAAAACAAAAAAAAAACAACTACGATCTTGATTGTCAAAGCAGAAGGTGATTTTTTTTATTTTTATTTATTTATTATTATAGATATGTAATAAAGCCTTAGAACCCCTCCCATTTTTTATTTTTTTCGTCGTGAAGCTTTAAAAAGTAAATTTAGTTTTGAGGGAGTGTGAGGATGGAAGTTATAAGGAGTAAAATAAAAAATAAATGAGCGATATGAATATTATATATTAATATATATTCTATAATATATATATATATATATATATATATATATATATATATATATAATAAAAAAAAGATGAAGAAAACAAATTAACCCCTCTCCACAGTCGTCTCTCTCGTCAGTGGTCTCACAACCTACGACCGAGTCATGGTTTACAAGCTCCATGACGATCATCACGGCGAGGTTATCACCGAACCCTGCCACTACGATTTCAAGCAACTAAAGAAGAAGAAGTTCAACAGGATCATTTTCGCCGCCAAATGGTGCCCATCTCTCAATTCATGCTTCGATCGCACAACCCTTCTTTATGAGAGCATCACTCACCGGGTCTTTCCCAAAGAGTCCAACCTTGAGTACGCTGAGATCCAAGAGCACCACTGCAATGAGCCGCTCCTTCGCCACCTCTTCCGGCGCTGGCACCGGCCGACCCTCGTCGGATCCCAATCGGATGATCCTCGGCATTTCCCTTTCATCTTCCTCAACTGCCTCGAGGATCCTCCGCCGCGCCTAGCCTAGAAACTCCGACTGCCGTCGAAGCCCACCATCGTTAAAGTTTTTTTTATCTATCATTGCTGAAGCCCTTTTTCGATTTATTACCCCATTGCAACCGTGTTATGACGCCATGGTTGCTGCTTTCTCTTCCCATCAGCACCACTGTTACCGTGGAGGTTACCACTATCAATGTCAGGGCCAGATCTGGCTGCCTCTTCACTGGTTTTCTTCCGGCCTTTCCCTTGCAATCTTCCCGATGTCGGCCTTGCTCACTCTCTCACTCAATCTCGTCTTGGATTTGCTTCTGAGGGTGTTAATGGCATTCCGTTTGGGAGGTTTGAAGAGCTTGGGAACTGTCTTTCTTGTCGTTTCTTTCGTGGCAGTGATGTTCATATCTTTGGTCAAATCAGATATCTTAGATGCTCTAAAGAAACAAAGCACCTTCTTGATTTAACATGCTGCAAAGATAACACCCAGGCCTCTTCACTGTCTTCCTCTACAGCTCACGACTGACTATTTCTTTTACAATTATGGGAATAAAGAAATTGGAGATGAGGGCAAGCTTGTAGATCCTTCCCTTTAACATTATGCTATATTCTATGATAATGTCCTTGTGACATCAGTTGTTATCAATTCCACAGCAGCACATGCCAAAGAACCAGAGAAACATGTGTTCCATATAGTCACTGAAAAGTTGAACTTTGCAGCTATGAAAATGTGGTTCATTCTCCATCTTCCTCCACATGCAACTGTTGATGTGGAGAACATTAATAGTTTTAAGTGGCTGAATTCTTCTTATTGTTCAGCTCTTCGTTAGCTTGAGTCTTCAAGGCTCACAGAATATTACTTCAAAGCTCATCACCCTTCATCTCTTTCAGCTGGACATGAGAATCTCAAGTATAGAAATTTAATAAGTGCTTGTGTTATAGTAATACGAAGTGTAATTGTCTTACATTGAGTATTACTTTTCTCAGATTTTATCATTAATTGGTGTGCATTTGTGTTCTTTTGTGCATTGTAGGGTTGTGGAGTAAACTTAGTGAAGAAAGAGAAAAATTAGGTCATGTTCACCGTTGTTGGGGAGTTCTTGGACCAAGCAAGGAACAAGACAAGAGTCTTGACTTGTGGGTGTATGTCAACCTCCATTGGAGGGGCACAAAGGCAGTCACACTCATGAAAGTCTAACCCGTATAGCATTGGAGAACTTCGCCAATGAGGAGAATGAAGCAACCGACATGATCTACCGTTGATTGTGTGCCCAATTCAACAGCCTCGATAAAGAACGATGAAATCGGGACCATTTGACGCACGAGACTATAGCAATTCACTGCAGCAGTTTACTGTTCACTGCACGCCAAAAAACTGATTCCAGAAAATCCACATGGGTGTGTGGAAATGCCACATGGCCGTGTGAATGCCCAATTTCAGCCGCGACTCACCACTATTTAAAGGACTTTCCGGTACTTTTTGAGGGATCTTTTCACCTATCTTCTAGAGGGTCACGACTAGGGTTTGGAGAGGATTTTGTAGAGGTTTAGAGCGCATCTACGGCATCGACATCGAAGTACGTTGGAAGATAGCTATTGGGGGAGCTTTCGTCGGCACCGATCCGGCGAGATGTGCCCTAGGCTTGACAAAGGGTTTGGTGGAGAGGACGGAGCGGCCTCGCAAGACCATCGCCATGCATCACAAGGGGGTTTCATCTATGTTTTCTATACTTGTTATATCATATACATTGTTTCTATGACTTTTATTATGCTTTCTTAATTGATGCTTTTAATTGAGTTCCAATCTTGATTGCTTGTTGTATTGATTTTCACTTAGCCATAACACTAGGGTTGAGAATCATCTAGGTTATCCTTTGGAGGTGTGACAACTCCTATAAGGTTAGACTACTCGAGATTGGAGAGGGTTGAGAGGGTGAGTCGTAAGGTATCGAAACGTCCCATTTCCCCTCCAGTGTGATTTTGCCTACCTCCGTGTTCCAAGAGTTCTTAGCGGTTAAAGTAGAGCGAAGTGCTAGGAGATGAACTCCCCTGGGGCTTAGTTGTACGAGCAACAGCGTGAAGGGTTGTAGTGAATACTAGTGCTGGGGCTTAACTGAGGCTAGGGTTCTTTCACCTGGACCAAAGGGTTAAAACTATACTTAGGGACAGGGTCTATCACTTGGAATCCCTATAATGTAAAGCAATTCCACGTAGTGTGAGGCTTAGGAAGATGGACTCCCCTGGGGCTTAGTTGATAGATCAACAGAGTGAAGGGTCATAGTGAAACCTAGCGCCGAGGCATAATGTTGGGATTAGTCACGGTTGACCTTAGGTTTGGGACCGTGTGCTTAAGGATGTCCATGACTCATTAAACATCGATAGGAGAGCATAATACATTGTCTTGCACTAGAACATTAGTCCTAGGGGGAGCTTGTCCGGGTACCCCTTATTCCCATTGATTGTTTCTCTCTTTACTTTTGCTTGCACTCTCTTGTCTTTCACATTTCTCTTTAATTTTCGTATTTCTCTTTAATACTTTCGCCCACACACATTGATTGCTTCTCACCACCATCATATTTTCGCACTTGCTAACTAGCAATTTCGTGTGTCTCTAATCCCTACTCCCTATGGATTCGACTACCCTCTCATCGGGGTATTTTATTACCGCGACAACTCGTATACTTTTAGGCCCCTGTCAAGGTGGATAAATACATCTTTCCTATGGACTTTATAGTACTAGATGTGGACGAGGATGTCGATGTACCGCTGATTCTTAGGAGGCAATTCTTGCGTACTTCCAAGGCATTGATGGACATGGATGGTGGAGAGCTCACCTTGAGGGTTGGAGACGAAAAGCTCACCTATCGCCTCGCCGAAACCATGAGACATTCTTTAGACTTTGATCATACTCTTTGTTATCTTGATGCTACTGATGAACTAATCGATGAATATGTGCAGGAAATGATGAATCCGGACCCTTATGAGGGGTGGCCAGACCAAGATGTGGAGATTAAAGACGTTCTATCACTTGGTCTAGTGGAGGAAGTGAAGCCGGCCCCGGGAGTCATGAAGAGGATGATCCGGAAGATAAGGAGGTTGAGGAGATGCCACAAGAAGAGCCCAAACACAAATGGGGATGAGCATTCAAGGAGTAAGGGTGTTTCGCCCTTGTGTGGTAACAAACTCGATAACTCCCCCTCTATCCTACAAAAATTATGTTCTGCATGATTTCAGATTGTAGGGAAGAGGGCAACTTTTATTCATGAACCCCCGTGAGGTAAGGCCAGGTACGTCAAGCTAAGTGGCGTTAAACAAGTGCTTCTTGGGAGGCAACCCAAGCTTTTACTGTTTTTCTAGGACTAAGTTGAGTAGTAGCATGAATAAGAGTTTTAGTGTTGGTATCTTGTTCATACATGCATGTGTTGTGACTTTCTTGTGGATCTTGGATATTTTTCGTGTGCCTAATGTTGATTAGCGAAGTTTTGGGTCGTTTGAGTGTGTTTTCATGGATCCCTGGTCGTAATTTCATAGTTTGTACAAGCTCTGAACCTTGTATTTGAGTTCTGAAATTTTTCTGCAATGCCTGTAATTTTTCTTTGTCATCCAGAGAAAACACACGGCCGTGTCATCCATCTCAGAGCTCATCCCGAGCGTCACAGGGGCCGTGTAACTGCCCCCATGAACTACCTTTTGAAGGGCACACGACCATGTGGAATTTTCACACGACCGTGTGAAATCCTGCAGAACTTCAACTCTCATTCCCGAGAGTCCACAGAGGCGTGTGGATGCCCCTGTGAGTGCCTTTGTGTTAAGGCACATGGCCGTGTGGAATTTTCACATAACCGTGTGAAACTCTGCAGAGAATACCCTTCCATCCCGAGAAAACACAGGGGCGTGTGGCCACCCCTGTGAGAGAGCTTGTGAAAGGCACACGGCCGTGTAGATGTTTCACACGACCGTGTGAAACACTTAGGTTTTTCTCGGATGATTTCAGAGAGGCCACAGGGGCATGTGGGTGCCCCTGTGACCGACCATATGTTTAAGACAGGTTGGGCACACGGCCGTCTGGCATTTCCACACGGCCGTGTGAAATTTTTCAGAAACCTTAAGTGTTTTCCCGAGAGCACATAGGGGTGTGTGGGTGCCCCTGTGAAAGAAAGCAGGTATGGCTTGCAGGTATGGCTTGCAGGTCAAAGAAAGCAGCTGGTAAACGACCTCGTGAGCAGTCTCCACCCCCCGAGCAGATAGATTTCACCATACCCGAGCATCAGGCTCACTTCGAGCGATTGTCGAGACTCAAGTTTAGTCAAACTTGTTTCCCAGACTTGAGCACATTGAGAGAGATTCAGAAGGGAGTTGAGTTGGTTGATGAGGTGGAGGAGCTCCTCTCCATCAGGAGTTGGTGCCGGTTACTATCGATCTAAGACCCAGCTATACGGCCGCTCACACTTGAGGTATTGGCATCGTTCGAGTTTGACCGAGGGTACAACAGTTTCGCAAATGAAGGCACTATTCAGTTCCGTGCACTCGGTCATCACTTCAGTTTGAGTGTGACACAGTTTTCAGTTCAGATGGGCTTATATGATGAGGCATACACAGACACAAAGGAGTACGAGCGGTTACCCACAGATTATCCTGGCATTTTGACTTCGTAGTGCGCCTACAGCAGATTATGTGGACATGGTCAATATGAGCCAGTGGTGTCTAAGGCCACGTGCTTGTCGAGGGCCTCTTACAGATACCTCCACGCCGTTCTTAGCCAATCAGTGAACGGCCGTAGAGATAGTACCAGGGTTTTGAGCCGCCAGGAGCCCCTCTACTTGTGTTCTATGGTGGAGAGCGAGCTACTCCACCTGGGGCACATAGTAGCTGAGTACATACGCCACCAGGGCCAGTACTCCAGGATCGGAGTCATCTTCTCAGGCCCTTACATCACTCGACTCATCATTGGTTTGGGACTTCTAGACGGAGTACGCGGGGCCGAGAAGATGACCGTACCAGCTCCTCTTGGTATAAAGACGATGAGACTCATGGGGATGATCCGCAGAGGTGGACCAGGAATATACACTATGATCGTACCCCACTCAAAGTCAACAGAGGGAGATAGAAAGCAGGCTGAGGGTTCACAGCTGACTTTAGAGCGACCTCCCGTGGAGGTTGATAGCGAGGTTCCACCCGCATCACAGGAGCCGCCTCTGGTACGCATTTTCTCTCTATCTCGAGGCCAGGACAAGTTAAAGCGCCTCGAGAGTGCTATAGGGGTCCTTCAGACAGAGGTGGCCGAGGTTCGAGCTACCCAGATGGCGCAACATTCTGAGGTCATGGCTCAGTTTCACAGTCTCCAGCAGCTAATGGAGCAAGCCAAAGCTTCACCTTTTGTAGTTCAGCCTCGAGTTTCCCCTGCACCATCCTCACTACCAGTTGATCCACCAGCACCTGCTGAGCCTACCACAACACCTGAGCAGACAGCACATGACACCGACGCTGAGGCGTCTTAGTTTTCTTTTATTTGATTTCATTTTGTACCTTTATTTTATATTTTGGACTTGTAGCACTCAGAAAGGATTCTCCTTCTGAGTTTATTTTCTGTTGCTTTTATTTTTCTCGAGTTGTATTTCATTGCTATTATCTTATATACTCGGGTTTATTTTGATTTTTCTTGAGCTACACTGAACCCCTTGTGTATGTGTGCATATGGTCTTGGATGTTTGGATTTTGAGGAATAGTCATAGGCACGGTCATGGGACGGTGTGTGCTCCATAACCCATTGAGACTTAACTCTCAATGAATGTAGCTCCATCGAACGCAACACTTGGAGTTTAGGGGAGTATTGTTTCAATTGCCCACTCCCACATTAATTGTTTTAATTGTTATACTTTTTCTTGTGCTTGCATACGTACATTGGGGATAATGTACATCTTAAGTGTGGGGAGAGTTCACATTGCACACACCTTATACTTGTGCATTCAATTGTTTATGCTCATGTAGCCCGTGGCGGTTCACCTTAGTTGCAACGGTTGTAGTCTTAGAGTCTAGGAGAATTTTTAACATTGTATCTTATCATGCTCTAGTTTTTACTTGAATTTTAGGGAAGTTTTGCTCGATTATCTCATATTGCACTACTCACTCTTGAAACCTTTTGGAAACTCAAGCTCGATGTTTAAGGACTAGTTTATTATCATTTTAGTTGAGTTTTTAAGTTTGTTTTGATGAAAAAAATTTGTGAGCTTGTACATATTTGTTTAGTTTTATTTTTACATTTGGGGTGGAAAAAGCTACCACCTATGAAGTATGTAGCTACTTTCATAAGTTGGATACAAGTTATGCCCTAATGAGAGAAAGAGCTATCTCATGGGATGCTTGAAAGCTACTACTCCAGTAGAAAGAGCTACCTCCTCGAAAGTGTGAAAGCCACTTTTGGCGGCCGCCTAGGAAAGGGCTACCTTAGAGGTTATGTGAAACTACTACCTCCCTACTTTTGTATATAAATAAGTCCTTATAACGAGAGCTTTAAGGAGTACTTTTTGGGTTAACTTGAGTGAGTTCACACACACTTACACATTTTCGAGTTATTGTCCTTTTTTATTCAAGTTTTTAGCTAGAGCAATTATACCTTTATGTAATATTTTGATTTTCCCTTACTTGTAGAATGCTTCCTTTGCATACTTTTGGTGAATTTAAGGCCGAGCACTTTCAATTGTTCTTCCCAACTACTTTCATGTTTTATTTTTGCTTGAGAACAAGCAAAAGCTTAAGTGTGGGCGAGTTTGATAAGTGCTCATGTTATAGTAATACAAAGCGTTATTGTCTTACATTGAGCATTACTTTTCTCAGATTTTATCATTAATTGGTGTGCATTTGTGTTCTTTTGTGCATTGTAGGGTTGTGGAGTAAACTTAGTGAAGAAAGAGCAAAATTAGGTCATGCTTGCCTTTATTGGGGAGTTCTTGGACCAAGCAAGAAACAAGGCACGAGTCTAAACTTGTGGATGTGTGCCAACCTCCATTGGAGGGGCACAAAGGCAGTCACACTCATGAAAGTCTGACCCGTGTAGCATTGGAGAACTTCGCCAATGAGGAGAATGAAGCAACCGACATGATCTACCGTTGATTGTGTGCCCAATTCAACAGCCTCGTTGAAGAACGATGAAATCGGGAACAGTTGATGCCTGAGACTGCAGCAGTACTGTAGCAATTCACTGTAGCAATTACTGTAACAGTTTATAGTTCACTGCATGCCAGAAAACTGATTCCAGAAAATCCACACAGGCGTGTGGAAATTCCACACAGCTGTGTGGATGCCCGATTTCAGCCGATTTACAGTCGCGACTCAGCACTATTTAAAGAACTTTTCGGGACTTTTTAAGGATTCTTTTCGCCTATCTTCTAGAGGGTCGCGGCTAGGGTTTGGAGAGGATTTTGTGAAGGTTTAGAGCGCATCTATGGCATTGACATCGAAGTCCGTTGGAAGATAGCTATTGGGGGAGCTTTCGTCGGCAACGATCCGGCGAGGTGTGCCCTAGGCTTGACAAGGGGTTTGGTGGAGAGGACGGAGCGGCCTCGCAAGACCATCGCCACACATCACAAGGGGGTTTCATCTATGTTTTCTATTCTTATTATTTCATATACATTGATGGATTTGTATAGCTCCATGGAGAGCTAAACCCCTTGTGGGTATTCAGACTTGTAAACCCTAGGGTGACATTGTTTCTATAACTTTTATTATGCTTTCTTAATTGATGCTTTTAATTGAGTTCCAATCTTAATTTCTTGTTGTATTGATTTTTACTTAACCGTGACACAAGGGTTGAGAATCATCTAGGTTATCCTTTGGAGGTGTGACAACTCCTATAGGGTTATACTACTCGAGATTGGAGAGGGTCGAGAGGGTGAGTCGTGAGGTAGCGAAATGTCCCATTTCTCCTCCGGTGTGATTTTCCCTACCTCCGTGTTCCAAGAGTTCTTAGCGGTCAAAGTAAAACGAAGTGCTAGGAGATGAACTCCCCTAGGGCTTAGTTATGCGAGCAACAGCGTGAAGGGTTATAGTGAATCCTAGTGTTGGGGCTTAACTGAGACTAGGGTTCTTTCGCCTGGACCAAAGGGTTAGAACTACACTTAGGGACAGGGTCTATCACTTGGAATCCCTATAACGTAAAGCAATTCCACGTAGTATGAGGCTTAGGAAGATGGACTCCCCTGGGGCTTAGTTGATAGATCAACAGAGTGAAGGGTCATAGTGAAACCTAGCGCCGAGGCATAATGTTGGGATTAGTCACGGTTGATCTTAGGTTTGGGACCGTGTGCTTAAGGATGTCCACGACTCATTAAACATCGATAGGAGAGCATAATACATTGTCTTGCACTAGAACATTAGTCCTAGGGGGACCTTGTTCGGGTACCCCTTATTCCCATTGATTGTTTCTCTCTTTACTTTTACTAGCACTCTCTTGTCTTTCACATTTCTCTTTAATTTTCGTATTTCTCTTTAATACTTTCGCGCGCACACATTGATTACTTCTCACCACCATTATATTTTCGCACTAGCTAACTAGAAATTTCTTGTGTCTCTAATCCCTACTCCCCGTGGATTCGACTACCCTCTCACCGGAGTACTTTATTACCGCGACAACCCGTATACTTTCGGGCCCCTGTCAAAATTCAAAGTATTTGTCTATGCTTAACCATTTGAGGTTTTATATGCCAGAAGTGTATCCAAAGCTTGAGAAGATACTATTCCTTGATGATGATGATGGTGATGTGGTTGTTCAAAAGGATCTGACACCACTCTTGTCTATTGACATGAACGGTATAGTGAATGGTGCTAAAGAGACCTGCAAAGAGAGCTTTCACCGGTTTGACACATATCTTAATTTCTCAAATCCAAAAATTTCTCAGAATTTTGATTCACAGGCTTGTGGATGGGCATTTGGAATGAAATTGTTCAACTTGAGGGAATGGACGAAGAGAAATATTACTGGTATATATCATTACTGGCAGGATCTGAATGAAGATTGAACCCTATGGAAGCTTGGATCACTGCCTCTAGGTTTGATAACCTTCTACAACTTGACATACCCTCTTAATCGTAATTGCCATATCATAGGTCTCGGCTATGATCCAACAATCAATCCTACAGAGATAGAGGATGTGGGAGTCATTCATTTCAATGGCAACTACAGGCCATGGTTAGACCTTGCTATTTCTGAGTATAAGTCCTACTGGTCGAAGTATGTAATGCCTGATAATCCTTATCTCCATTGTTGCAGTATAAGCCCATGAGATATAGCCCAAGATACCATAGTATGGCAAACCTTATCTTTCAGTTTTGTATATATTTGACTCATTTCTTTAATTCAGAATTTCAAAACAATTCAGAGTATCATTTGCCTCTTAGACTAAAAATAAGATATGTGAACAAAGATGAAAGTAGGCAGGAGTACATGCACACTCATGTATTAACCAAATATATATTAAAATGATAAATAAAAGAGAAGCATGCTTCTTCTAAGGGCTAGCATGATGCTATATGTTGTAGGATTTGGCTTCCTTAATGAAGCATTGATTCTTAAAAAAAAAAAAAAAAAAGAGAACATGAATGGAGATGAAAGTGGGTAGGAGTGTACGCATACTCACGTGTTCGTCTCTCACCAAGTATATATAACAAAAATGCCAAAAATTGGTGTTATATGGTATGAATGTTATTATCCATGGGATACCATTTTTGCATCATAGACTGCATGTTTTCAGTTTTCACCATACAATTATATCAATTGCTCATCGTCAAGTTGCAAAATTCAAGTAAAGAAAAAATTCAAAAGGACGGTCCCACTATAAAAAAAAATGCATGAATAATGCGCATGATTGTGCGGTTTTTTTTTTTTTTAAATCCGGGCATTCTTCATGTTGTGCAACCAAGCATCATTAGTTTCATATTACCATATATGCAAGGGGCCCACATCATGCTATCATGAGATTTGACTTTATTAAATAATAATAATAATAATAAATATATGAAAAGCATGCAATGCTATGCATGCATACATGCATATAATGAAATAAAAGAAGAAATTTCAAAAGTGTGGGCTCCCACCATGCACATGGAGAGGAAGATGATAAGCATGGATATATATATATATATATATATATATATATATATATATATATATATATATAATCTCTTGAAAAGCAAGGTAGGGCTAGTAATTTTGTTTTCATTGCCTTAATCCTAAGCCTAATGACAGGGGCCCGAAAGTGCACGGGTTGTCGCAGTAATAATAGTACCCCGGTGAGAGGGTAGTCGAATCCACAAGGAGTGGGGATTGTAGATACAAGCGATTGCTATCTAATTAATGTGAAATACGGAAAGTGAGAGCAAGAATCAATGTGTGTGTGAGAGAGAATAATCGGAAGCAATAAGAAAATAGAGAGAAATATGGAAGATAAAAGAATGCAAGCAAAAGTAAGAGAGAGGGAAACAATCAAGAATGAAATAGGGTACCTGGACAAGCTACCCCTAGGAATAATGTTCTCGTGCAAGACAACGTATTATACTCTCCTATTGATGCTTAATGAGTCGTGGACATCCTAAGGCACACGGTCCCAAACCTAAGGTCAACCGTGACTAACCCTTAACTCTCGTTGACCTGTCAACTAAGTCCTAGGGGAGTTCATCTTCCTAAGCCTCACACTACGTGGGATTGCTTTACATTCTAGGGATTCCAAGTGATTAGCCCTGTTCTTAAGTGTAGTTCTAACCCTTTGGTCCAGGTGAAAGAACCTTAGTCTCAATTAAGCCCCAGCACAAAGATTCACTACAATCCTTCACTCTGTTGCTCGCGCAACTAAGCCCCAGGGGAGTTCATCTCCTAGCACTTCGCTCTACTTTGACCGCTAAGAACTCTTGGAACGCGGAGGTAGGGAAAATCACACCATAGGGGAAAGGGGACGTTTCGCTACCTCACGACTCACCGCCTCGACCCTCTCCAATCTCGAGTAGTCTAATCCTATAGGAGTTGTCACACCTCCAAAGGATAACCTAGATGACTCTCAACCCTAGTGTCACATCTAAGGGAAAATCAATACAAGAATCAATCAAGATTGGAACTCCATTAAATTCATCAATAAAGAAAGCATAATAACATGTCATAGAAACATAATCATCCTAGGGTTTACAAGTCCGAATACCCACAAGGGGTTTTGATGACTATTCCGCAAGCGCACGGGTCGCCAAGTAATACCCTGTGTGTGACACAGGGGTCGTATTCCCTGGGGTCCCAAGAGCTGCTATTACTTCCCCCTAGACGACACTGTCTAGTCTACCAAATATAGATTTAAAACAAGATAAGGAAACAAATAAAAGATAAAACTATAAACAAGTGATCTAAGGCACACCAAACAAGCACATTAAGGAAACAATGAGCAATAAATGAACGAGGCCACGGGCGAGGATCCCCTCGGGACTACTAAAGCTAGAAGGATACTCGAATCACACAGGCAAAGGTGGTTAGGCCATGAGACATCCAAAGATAGGTCACCCCGATGGTCACAGTGATGACCCCTAATCCGGTACGGGTATTGGAATACGGACTTTCCACCGCTACGGTATTTCTACCGCCCAAATCCCCACACGATTGCTAAGGGCCTAGGGAAATCTCAAATTAGAGTCAAACACAATATCTAGGCTCAACCCTAATGGTTGGAGGGGTACAAAATACCCGATGGTCACGGTGTATTTGTACATGTATCCCTTCTAAGCTTGGTGAGTTTAACACTAGGGCAATGGTCATGCAACCTAGTATTACCTAAAAATTGATACACAGAGTTCTCATGCATACCAAAGCATTCAAATACACCAAACGTAAACCACAAACCACACAAATACCATACATATAAATCAAGTATCCAAACAAGCAAGTTCATCCCAAGGTTCACCGGACGCCCGGCGACCTTGGGAGTCTAGTTCATCATCAACAAAGGAGAATGCAAACAAAACAAGAAATACAAGGTAAAGCTCATGACAACTCCCCAAAGATGAAGACTAGAAGAAGATGGTGATGAGAACTTGAAGGATCCGCGCCAACAAGCTCCTAGATGCTCGCCCTTGAGTGTGTGATCTTCTTCTCCCTTCGATTTGCCCCTCAAAAATGCCTTCTCCCGCAGCTTTGATGCCCTAGAAGATGATGGAGGAGAAGAGGTGGCCAAAGACAAGACCAAATGATGCCCTAACCCTTGATTTAAAGCCCTCTCGGGATGGCTCACGGGCTGGCTCACGGTCAATATACGGGCCGTGAGGTTGCCCAGAAAACGGGCCGAAAATCTGAATAAGTTGCTACAGTACTGCTACATTGAAGCTACAGTAACGTCGCTACATTACTCCAGCTACAGTAGAACCGCTACAGTGTTTTTGCTCTCTGATTTGCTTGCGGTAGACCTCACGGCCGTGAGGTTGCCCGTGAGGGTTTCCAGACTTAGAAAATTCTTCAAATCTTCGTGCTTCAGGCTGCTACAGTGTTGCTACAGTGCCAGGGAACCCAAAACAACGATTTCGGTGTCAATTTCTTCTCAAATTGCGTCGTTGAGCTCACCTAGGCCTCTTTTGTACCTGAAACACGAAATAAACCAATTTAGACCAAAAAGGGCATCGACTCATCAACAAAATATGGAAAAGCATGCGCAAGTATACGTATAAAATACGTACATTTAGACGTTTATCAAACATCCCCACACCTAAGTGTTTGCTTGTCCCCAAGCAAACAAACGTGAAAAATAGGGGCAAGAAGATAAATGGCTAAATGTACGACCTCAAGCTCAAAAGTAAAGACTCCACAAGCACAAATGGACAGAAATCAAGAAATGAGCTGTTCAATGAATAGTCAAGTAATACTAGCTCTGTTTCTCCTGGAGTGCTCCCGTGAGTGTGTGCTAACTCCCACCTTGACCTCCACACCCTGGATTACTCCAGGATGCCCATTTACCCCACACACAAAGAGATCGGCATTAAAGTGTTAAAAGCACCCTCAATACTCAGTTAAGAGTCCTTCAGTTCCTAGATAAAACTTTAGCTCTTAAGTGACTACACAACGAGTACCAGGGGATTAAGAGACTTTATTACTTCTCACATATATACAAACATACACTCTATTTTTTTTTTCTTTCTTTTTCTTTTTCATTTCTTTTTTCTGAGTCCCCGACTATCGTAGACTGCACAAAAATCTTTCAGACAGATGCACATGCTGGCCAGGCACAAGAGCCACCCATCCTACTTGATTACAATCTACATAGACGCATTCGTGCTACTAGCAGAGGAATACTGTCATAGACTCCCTTTTTTTATTTTTTTTTATTTTTTTTTTATTTGTTTTTTGCATGTACAGACTATCTCTCAAATCCCCTGGTTAAACCCACTACAATAGTTCACTTTAGGCTAAAGAAAACAATAAAGGAACACAAAAGCTCTTAAAAGAGTATTGAAGATAGAATTTAACAATCTAATGCAAAAATCATTATGATGGGTTGGTTGGAGCATACAAAGTGGAAGTGATCATGAACAATTATAATGATGCACTAAAGGTGAAACAGAGCTACATTCAAGCACAGGTAAAGTACAGCTCACAACTATCATTCTACCAAGCCAGGAAGTCCTTAACAATAAAATCATAGCTATCATAGGTAGTTAAGCATACAAGTTCACGAAAATCCAACTCCACCCCCCACTTAAAGATGCACATTGCCCTCAATGTGCCTAAACAATAGAATGCAACAATATAGACAATAAAAACATAGTAAGAGGGTTTCGTGAACTTCCCCAAGTCTCAAAACATGTGTCTTGACGTCCATGAGATCGGGGCGACCACCAAAGATCATGCTAGGTAACGGAGAAGAAAGTGCACAAGATGCCCTAATTCCACCCTGCAAGGTAGAAAAGAACATCATCTCAAGGCATCTAATCACACACCCAAAAAGAAGATACAACAAGAAACAAGAACAAACACAAACACAACAAACAACTATCAAAAGAAAAACAATGGAACAAAACATCAAAATCCAAGTGAGTCCTTGTTCATGCAATATCATGATGACCAATTCCCTCATATTGCAAGTGTTACTAAGGGATTACAAAGAAGATACAAGATCAGTCCAAAATACAAGAAAATCAAGGGTTTTCATGATGGGGTTGTGAAAGGATTTAAGAATGCTACAGTAACTCCCAAAAAAAATTTGCAAGAGCTTCCCTTGAACATGGAGCATAAAAATTTTTACAAAGCTTGAAAATTGCTCCAAAAACTCACAAAATCAACAAACAACCATTCTCCCACAACATTATCATCCATTCAACATGAAAAATAGGAGAAAGGAGGAAGAAACATCGATGCTCAAAAGCTAGGGTTTAGAAAGGGGTACCTTGGAAAGTCGGTGAAGATGATGGAAAAACTCCCATAAAATCATGCAAATTAAGTCCTTGAAAGTAGGATATTCGTGTAGAGGAAGAAAAATGGAGAAAAATGGTGAAAGAATGAGGGAAAACGGATGAGAAATGAGAAAGATATGAAGAAAATGGTGAAAGGATACCCCAATGTAATGTCCAGCCCGAGCACCTTGCGGGTGACCTCACGACCGTGAGGTCACCCGTGAGAGCTCTCTGGATGGCTCACGGTTGGGCTCACGGCCATGAGCCCAACCGTGAGAAGCCTCTGGATGACTTATGGGCTTCCTCACGGTCATAAAACGGCTAATTTCCAGGTTTACATAAAGTTACCCTCCGCTAAACCTTAAAAACACTCAAAACAAAGCCGAATGAAGCACATAAACACTCAAGACATGAATCTCATGATATCTAATCATTAAATCACTCAAGGAAACACACAAACATGCATGGATGATTAAACAAAAATGACGATAAAAGTGACTAACACATGAAGAAACCTAAAAAGACTAAAACTTCAAACACACCAAAAATACGGAAAATGAACACACCGAACACTCAAACAACATGAAAATGAAAATGTAAGGAATTTAAAGACTTGGGTTGCCTCCCAAGAAGCGCTTGTTTAACGTCATTAGCTCGACGTACCTTATTCTTACCTTAGGGAGGCTTGAAGATGGTGTGTTCCTCCCGGCTAGAGGTTGCATAAGAACTACCAAGAAATACAAAACATACCTTCCGGGATGGTGTCAAATTGAAGGCCAAGCATGAGTTACCTTTTGGCCTCCATGGAAAAAGCTTGGGCCGGGCATTGCACAATTTAAACTTTGGCGGATCCTTGGATGGCTTGAACCTCCTCCCCGCTTCTTCTTTAGTCCCGGCAAGAATTCCTTTGAGTACCCCACCACAAAGTTGCTTGGGCCTCCATGGAAAAAGTTTTGGTCGAGAATAATTCAAGCTAGTCATAGGTGGGTCCTTGGACGGTTTCCACCTCCTACCCACATCTTCTTCCTCGACCCTTATTGAATGCCTTTGAACTACCCATAAGTGTTGCTTGGGTCTCCAAGGGAACAAGTTTGGTTGAGAACTTGACAATCTTTGCATAGGTGGATCAAATGGTGGCTTTAACATCCTCTCCACAATTTTTTTCTCAACCCCTCTTGAATGATCAACAATTGCCCACAAAATTTTCTTGGGCCGCCACGGGAATATTTTTGGTTGGGAATTGTCCAAGCCCGGCATTGGTGGGTTCAAGGATGACCTTAGCCTCTCCCCCACATCTTCAAATACAATTCCCAGAATTTTCTCTCGGCACTTGAAAATTATTGATTGGTTGATGGAATGGTCGATGTTGAGGCAAGTAGTGTCTTCAAATGTGGTCGATGGAGCTTCTTCCACTTCCTCAAATTTTTCCATAGCCATGATGACATCCTCCTCGCCTTCTTCTTCAATTTCACCTTGAGACGGAACATCTATCATTTGCTCACAAGGTATTGGTGCTACATCAATTGCTTCTTCAACCTCCAACACCTCAATATCAACTTCCATCTCAATTTCACCATTGTTCTCTTCCAATCTAGTGTTAAATTCATTATGAAGAGATGGTTGGGCATTAAAATTTGCGGCAGTCAAGGCTTCAAGTTCAGCATCCGCATTCATCATGAATCTTTCAAACACATCTTGTGTATTGAAACCCCATTCATTAAGTGGCCTACTTTGAACGACTGGAGGGTGGTAATGCCATGGTTCTTGAAAGGAGGGTTCTTGTGGCAATCCTTGGTAAGGGTGCTCCCATTCTTGAGTATAATGTGCTGTCGAAAAATTTTGGTGCCCTTGCCAATATGGATAGTGGTCATTAGGGTGTGGATTGCACTGTCTTGCTATCATGGCAGAATATTCTTCCATCGCTTTCTCAAGTGCACGGTTTCTTGTGCCCAATAATATTTCTATGTGGTCCATGGCCCTATATAAGCAAACAAAATCAAAATCAGAAAGATATCAAAGAAAACAAGAAAGAAGTAAAATAGATAAATATGCACAAAATGGTAAAAGACACATACGAAAACAAATAATTACAAAAGGAGATAAGAATGACTAAATCAGTGAACTAAAGGTTTTCCTAGCATCCTTGGAGTTCCCCGGCAACGGCGCCAAAAACTTGATGACTATTCCGCAAGCGCACGGGTCGCCAAGTAATACCCTGTGCGTGACACAGGGGTCGTATTCCCTGGGGTCCCAAGAGCTACTATTACTTCCCCCTAGACGACACTGTCTAGTCTACCAAATATAGATTTAAAACAAGATAAGGAAACAAATAAAAGATAAAACTATAAACAAGTGATCTAAGGCACACCAAACAAGCACATTAAGGAAACAATGAGCAATAAATGAACGAGGCCACGGGCGAGGATCCCCTCGGGACTACTAAAGCTAGAAGGATACTCGAATCACACAGGCAAAGGTGGTTAGGCCATGAGACATCAAAAGATAGGTCACCCCGATGGTCACAGTGATGACCCCTAATCCGGTACGAGTATTGGAATACGGACTTTCCACCGCTACGGTATTTCTACCGCCCAAATCCCCACACGATTGCTAAGGGCCTAGGGAAATCTCAAATTAGAGTCAAACACAATATCTAGGCTCAACCCTAATGGTTGGAGGGGTACAAAATACCCGATGGTCACGGTGTATTTGGACATGTATCCCTTCTAAGCTTGGTGAGTCTAACACTAGGGCAATGGTCATGCAACCTAGTATTACCTAAAAATTGATACACAGAGTTCTCATGCATACCAAAGCATTCAAATACACCAAACGTAAACCACAAACCACACAAATACCATACATATAAATCAAGTATCCAAACAAGCAAGTTCATCCCAAGGTTCACCGGACGCCCGGCGACCTTGGGAGTCTAGTTCATCATCAACAAAGGAGAATGCAAACAAAACAAGAAATACAAGGTAAAGCTCATGACAACTCCCCAAAGATGAAGACTAGAAGAAGATGGTGATGAGAACTTGAAGGATCCGCGCCAACAAGCTCCTAGATGCTCGCCCTTGAGTGTGTGATCTTCTTCTCCCTTCGATTTGCCCCTCAAAAATGCCTTCTCCCGCAGCTTTGATGCCCTAGAAGATGATGGAGGAGAAGAGGTGGCCAAAGACAAGACCAAATGATGCCCTAACCCTTGATTTAAAGCCCTCTCGGGATGGCTCACGGGCTGGCTCACGGTCAATATACGGGCCGTGAGGTTGCCCAGAAAACGGGCCGAAAATCTGAATAAGTTGCTACAGTACTGCTACATTGAAGCTACAGTAACGTCGCTACATTACTCCAGCTACAGTAGAACCGCTACAGTGTTTTTGCTCTCTGATTTGCTTGCGGTAGACCTCACGGCCGTGAGGTTGCCCGTGAGGGTTTCCAGACTTAGAAAATTCTTCAAATCTTCGTGCTTCAGGCTGCTACAGTGTTGCTACAGTGCCAGGGAACCCAAAACAACGATTTCGGTGTCAATTTCTTCTCAAATTGCGTCATTGAGCTCACCTAGGCCTCTTTTGTACCTGAAACATGAAATAAACCAATTTAGACCAAAAAGGGCATCGACTCATCAACAAAATATGGAAAAACATGCGCAAGTATATGTATAAAATACGTACATTTAGATGTTTATCAGGTTTAGCTCCTCATGGAACTATACAAATCCATCAAAGTATATGAATAAACACAATTCGAAAACATAGATAAAAACCCCCTTGTGTAGCGTGGCCGTGGTCTTGTGCGGCAGCCGAGCTTCGATGTGGATGCCGATGGCACGCTCGAATCATCCACAAAGTCCTCTCCAAACACTATCCGCGACCCTCCAGAAGATAGGCGAAAAAGATCCAGAAAAAGTCCCAAAAGGGCCTTTAAATAGTGTTGAGTTGAGGCTTTAAATTGGCTGAAATTGGGATTTCACACGGCCGTGTGAATTTTCTATTTTGCTGATTTTTGGCGAACGGTGAACAATAACTTGCTACAGTGATTTTGCTGCATTGCTACTACAGTACTCTCGCCGAAATGCTCCCAAATTCATCATTCTTCATCGAGGTCGTTGAATTGGGCACACAATCAACAGTAGATCATGTCGATTGCTTCAATTCTCCTCCTTGGCGAAGTTCTCCAATGCTACACGAGTTAGACTTATTGTGAATGTGACTGCCTTTGTGCCCTTCCAAAGGAGGTTGGCACACACCCACAAGTCTAGACTCGTGCCTTGATCATTCTTGGTCCGAGCACTCCCCAACAACGTCAAACATGATCCAACTTTGCTCTTTTTCTCTAAATTGGCTCCATAACCCTACAATGCACAAAACACACAAATACACACTAATTAATGATAAAATCTAATAAAAGTAATGCTCAATATAAGATAATAACACTTCACGTTACTATAACACGAGCACTTATCACCTAAATCTTACATCGGCTCTTAATATGACAAGACTCAAGTGGCAATATCATCAACAATGACCATGGTGGTTATGGGATATGAAGCAAGGGAGAAAAAGGCCCAGGCAAAGACCAATTGGTGCAGCCTCATATCAACATCTAACAACCTCCAGAAAACTTATTCAGAAGTAATAAAAATGCTTATTTCAATGCAACATTGGAACACATATCTCAAGACACTGTCTGAGGTAATTAATAATAGAGGCTTGCTTTTATTAGGAATGGAAGAACCCACGAAACAAATATGATATTTGTGCTTCGATGTGTCGTCTGGTGTCTTCTTCACAGACACGATGCCAGATGCGTATTTTCGATCCTACAATTGCTTCATTATTGATTTCATTCTTTTCCTCTTCCTTGTATTGCTCTCCTTTTATAGAAAATATAAAAAAAACTCAAAGATGCATTATCCTCTTAATTCAAACCAAACTAATATCAAAACTAACTTCAATAATCCTATCTTGTCCTTTAAAATAAGTCCTTTTTAAATAAAACTCTAGGGCTGGCTTTCAAATATTGAATCACAACCACTTAATTTAGCATCCATGTTCACAACTTCTTAAATTAACATCAATATATGCTCAATAGCCTTCATGTTGCATAAGACATGCCCATGCTTTAAGCTTAGACATTTTCTATTTCTTCCTCCAATAGGTCTGCATGAGTTTTCAAATTTTATAGTCTTATTTATTTTCTTACTAAAACTCCACATTTGACCTTACTTTGACTCAAATATGCAATGTATTCTATAAAACACAAAATATAATTATAATCCATAATTATAAGCATTTTATCAATCAAAATATAGAGAATTAATATGAAATATGTGTACATTATACATGCTATCAATAGATACGATATTACTATGTATGATAAAAAGACCATCCATGTGTATCTTGTTAAATACTAACTTTTAAATTTTTCTCAAATAAGGTCATCATTGAAGTATTGTGTGTGTATGACATTTATAAAATAACTGACATATAACTTGTAGAAACATCCATCCCACTTTAGTAAACCAATTGTTTACTATTTTTACCTCTTATAAAGTCACATATGAAAGGAATTGCTTTTTCATGGTTGACGGTGAAGAAAACCACCCATTGAATTCTTATTTTATTTTATTTTTTTTTCTATTAGCTAACCACTTTACATGGGAGGCAAACTAATATTAAATATAAAAAAAATAAATGAAACATAAGTGCATCAAAAGTTTTTGTCATATGAAAAGAACATATTACAGTTGTTTTTTGCGTGTTTTCATAGTTTGAAAATGATGCATGATTTTTTTTTTATTCTCAATACTACAAAATATTTCTTTTTCTATATAAGTAATCAAACAGTCATTCATCCAAGAATCTCCCATTCGGTTGTGCAAGCAATTTTTTACAATTTTCATGGTAGAAAAAACTTTTTCAACTGATGAAGTGGAAACATGCAATATCAAAGTTAATTTTATGAGTAAGTACACCAATGGGTACACAATGTGCTTTTTTGTTTCAACAAGTTTTATTAAAAAGGCATTGATACCTTTTAAGCTTTTAAACTCATCATGAGATTTTAAATCAATAATGTAAGTCTCAAGTTGATGATCAAGAATAAGAAGTTCAATCTCAGAAAATTCCAATGGATAAAAATGAGCAAGGCAAATTAGTTTTTCATTATAGAAAGCTGCAAAAGAATCACAAGGACTTAAAAGAAGCCACACAAAGAAGTAACTCCATATTCACCTCATTGAATCGATTGTTGAGTTCATGAAGTTGCATATCAATAATAGTGTAAAATAACTCAACTCAATAATGACGCAAATATGTCATTGCATTGGTGTTGCGTCGTGGCGTCCATGAGTTACAAATATATCATCCATATTTGGGACAACAATATTGTTCTTTTCACAAAATGAAGAGATATTTATATATAGCCATTGCGCATTTACAATATCTTGATATCTTCTCTATAGCGCCATAGACAACTAATTTATAATCCCCAAAATATTTTTCATTAAATGCAAATTGAAGACAAAGTCAACAGATTGCACCAAATCTAGTAAGGCATAAGCTTCACCTCTTTGCTCCAAGCTAATACCATCTTCCACAACAATTTCAAGCACATCAATAATAGAACCAAACATAATAATCAAATTAATCAAAGTCCCATAGTGTGAACCCATTAGGTATCACCAAGTTGTTAAAGAATTGTTTCTTGATTTAGACATTCTCCTGTAGAAAGTTCACCTACTCGATCGTAATGCCTCTATAACCTTATTAAGTTATTTCTCTCTAAGTTTACATGAAGCACCAATAATATTCATTACACTCGTGACAGTGTTTAAGATCACTGTAATTTGAACATAATTCTTTTCCACAGGTACAAGTTCCAATTGAAGTTGATGAGCAAAACAATGAACATAATAAGTAGATGTATCACTATTAAAGTTTTAAGGCCATTAAATTATCCTTGGATGTTAATTGCTCCGTCATAGCCTAGCCTATGTAGCGTTGACATACTTAAATTATGCTTAGAGAACACTATCTCAATAGCTACTTTAAGGGATAAAGCGGTCGTATCACTAATATGTACTAAACCAAGAAACGTTCAATTACATGCTCCTTGGAATCCACATAGCCCAAAGCAATAGCGGCATGTTCTTTGACTGAAACATCATGAGATTCATCAAGTAAAATGAAAAAAAAAAATCCATCACCAAGATCGTTCATGATAGCATTAGTTGCAGTAATGTGAACAATATCTTTTTGAATGTCTTGTGCTATCAATTTTGAATTTCCAGATGCATTTTCCAAGACAGCACTTTTGATAGTTTCATTGTCATTGGCAAAAAATCTAAGAAGTTCAATCAAATCCCCTTGATTATGAGAACTCTCAGTTTTATCTCTACCCCAAAACACCAAACCTTGATGTAAGAGAAACCGAATACAATCAAGTGTTGCAGTTAAGAGAACTCTATACTTTTCTCAAGCTTGATCAGATTGCCTTGCAAAAGCAAATTGGATGTGTTGCTTTTAATTTAACAAATCTTGACATCCCTTCCATACTTGGTTGTGAGCACTATTAGGACATCCAACATGAATATCAAATCTTTCTTTCTATTTTCCCCCCAATTTGTGAACCCCTCCAAAACAAAAGAATCACCACTTACTTGCTCTCCAATATCCTGCCTATAAAGATAACAACACAAGCAAAATGCCGCATCCTTCTCTATACTATATTCCAACCAATTACGATAATCTTTAAACCATGAAGGATTAAAACAATGTAGTGCATTGCCAATTTTCTTTTGTGGAAAATTATGCGTGTAAGGTTGACATGTACCTTTTTGCAAATAAGCCCTTCAAACCTTGTCTCTCTCATTAGGGTGATAGTCTGAATTTTTTTTCGTAATACAGGATCCGTAGGAAGATCATCTATATTTAATTCAACACAATCTTTCTTTGCATAAGGTTGAGTGTCACTAGTATTGATACTAGATGGTTCCTTCACAATTGTCTTCCAATTGATAAGATGTTTGTCCATATCTAATTCCAATAAATAATTTAATTTAGCTTCAATAATTGCTAAATAACAAGAACATATATCCAAACAAAAATTTACAATCATTTGATTTAAACTTCAATTAACATTTAATTGTTTAATTTAAGGTTAATAAATTTCAATTACAATATAAGAAGCCCAGATTGTATTAATATATCCACCTCACCATACAATGAACATGCTAATAAGTCAACCCTATATGTTTAGCTGTGGTAAATCAACCCTATATGCCTATATCAAAGGTTAACACTACCAAGTAAGTCATAAATAAGAAAAAATTTCATGGGAAAAATGGAGAAGCAATTAAGGATTCATTAATTATTTTCATTGCCTCTTGGTTTAGCTGCCTTAGTGTTCTATAAATCAAATTTTTAATATATTTTATGAGCTACAAAATGGAATTAACATTCTAGTTGAAGCCTAGATATTTGATGTTTGAGATCCAATGAAGATGAAGAAATAAGAATTATATTAAAATGATTATAAGCTCAGCAACAAATACCTAAATCGAATTGGACAAGATATGATTTTAAAATAATTCTGATACAAAGATTTTAGAAAGCCGGAATTTGGATTGTAAATACATACTTGGCTTGTAGCAGGCAACATCTCAATGGCGAGAATTAAAGCTCTCTGATTCAGTGATTCGCACCTCTGACTCCAAGCTTCAAAACAACAAACAAATGAGAAAAATATGATAGGGTTATAAAATTGAGTCTTGAGACATGGAAAAGTGATTTAATTTTTTATAATAGATTTTTTCATATAAGTCCTTAAACAATTCTTTAATTGCTTTTATATAGATTTTATTTCTTTGTTTTAGTAGAGGCAAATTGAAAAAAATAAAAAAAAATCAATATTATCAAATGGATTTCTTAAAGTTGAGTGGGGCAGCTGCCCCCACTACCCTCGCTTTAGGTCAATCCCTGCCGTCCTTGTAAAGGATGACAAAAACTACCCTGGTGCCGATGTTGCTATTACATAGCTTCACCAGTGCAAGCCCTTGACCACTGCTTCATTAGCTTCCCTTTCGTCGTCTTTTGCTCGAATGATCTCAGTGATCCCCATGTCCAAGATAGATTACGGTGGAAGGAAGCCTTTTTATCCAGTAGGCCCCGATTAACATCCTGATTCCACCAAGATTTTGCTAAGTGAAGGTATGAGGCTAGTGGTGGAGCAGGGAAGGTTGACATAACCATGGGTGGCCATATCACATATTTTCCCAATGCCAAATTTACAAATGCATTCAACCAAATATAAATTTTGTAATATTGCATCTACAGTTGCATCTAACGAAAAATCATATTTGACTCTATTATATTTTAAAATTTAGGAATTTTCAGTTACATTATTACTTAGAATCCACTGTATTTAAAGTTATTTTTAACTAAATGCTATTTTAATGGAGAAATGTTATTCTCTCCGAGTGAGCGGGCCGAACTTGTACACCGAATGACGTGGATACCTACGTGGAATCCACATCATCCCATTTCTCTCTCCTAATCAAATTAAAAAAATAAAAAAAAATATTATTTTCCCTTTTCTTTTATCTCACCCTCTGCCTCCTCTCAGCTTCTTCAGGTTTCGGGGAGCCAGATTGCCACCTCTATCTATGGGATGCGCCGCTCCTTCCCCTTCGTCCTCCATCGGAACCACTCATCCTCCAAATCACAACCTTCACCACTACCACACCATCATATCTTTTGATCACGCGCGACACTGGACCCCTTCCACTCCCACTTCCAATCCGCCACCCGCGCAAGCACCCAGCTCTCTACAACTACCCCTCCTTCTCTGGCGCTTTCTCCGCCCTGTTCACCCACCTCTTCCACTCCTGCCTCAACCGCCCCCACCCCTCCCTCTCCTTGCAAGAATCCAAGACTTCCAATCTCAATGCATTGACACTTGCTATCTCCTCGACCACATCAGCCCCGATTACTTCACCGTCGAGCTTGCTGAAAGAGTTCAAAGGAAACATTTTTATAAATAGTTTTTTGTTTCTCATCAGAGAGAAAGAGAGAACCATCATGAGGTGTTCATTCTTTTAAGTGTTTTCCAGGGTTGTAGCTTTTGATCACCAAAAAAACTACGGCTTCAAAGATTTCACAATTAGGACACTATCCTAAAAATCTAGAGCTTCATATTGATACCATGAAGAGCAATGCTTGTGTTGTTTATGATCATTTCTCCGAATCTCTTCATCAGAATAAATCCTTTCTTGTTTGTTTATAATGTGGCTTATGTTATGGGAATTTCATCTTTGGATTTGTTTCTAAATAGTTTATTATCTCATTTTATATGTTTCATTAAGAGCCACTTTGCTTCTACCTTGACTTCCAAGTCCCGTGAGTCCTTCTCCATTCTATGCAACAAAGCCTCTGCGCCGTCCAACAAGCCACAATTATAAACAAACTGGAATAAGTATCATGATTACACAAAAACTGTTATAAATTTTTATACTCGAGTTAGCAGCCACACAACAAATTCAATGCAGTGTTTAGATTGGAGAACCAAAACAATCCTACAAAATGCAGTGCAATCCTTTTTCAATTTCACTTCAGTTAAATAGAATTATATAAAGTGAAGAATAGTTCTCAGCTTACAGTTTCTCCATCAATTACTGTGACAGAAGCACTAGCTAGCTTCCCAATATGACCAGTCAGTCTCCACCAAAATCTACAAGAGAACATATATCATAGCACATTTCTCTCAATTATTCAATTAATAGCATTGAAATTAGGGGGAAAAAGGCTTAGGTCAGCACGGGAAGTAAAGTAAACCACCAAAACAATTAAGAAAATCATCATAAACCAACAAAGCCATTAGAGGTTCTCTAAAAAAAGCATCATTTCAAGAGCTTCAAGTTAAACAATGAATTGAAGAAAAAGAAAATAATTTATTGATTTTCTTGAATTCAAGGAAATTCTTAAGAGAGCAGCCAAATACTCACAAGCCAATCACCAATGGAACAATACACATTTCACTCAACTATCCAAACAATAACAATGAAAAACAGCAAACATAAAGGTTTATTTCAGCACTAGAAGCAGAGCAAACTACCGGAAAACTCACAAGAAATTAAGAAACTCATCATAAACCAACGATGACATTACCCCTCAGGATAACAAAAGAAAAAAAATCGCTTTAAGAACTTCAAGTTAAACACCGAATTTGCAAGATCACGATTGGTCTTGCCGGAACCCGAGGAGACGAAGAGGAATCCGAGGGTGAGGGTGAGGGAGATGAATCCGATGTGCCTTCTTCCTTGATCGATCTCGCTGAAACTTGAAGAGGTGGAAAGGAACCCGAGCGTGAGAGTGAGGATGAGAGATGATCTGGCGAGTTTTCTTCCTCAACTACTCTCGAGATCGATCTCGCCAAAACTAGAGGAGATGGAGAGGAATCCGATGGTGCAGTTGGGGTGAAGAAAGAGATAGGGGATCTCTCTTGCTCTTGCGATCAGTCTCGTCGGCCGGAACTTGAAGAAGTGGAGAGGAGGCAGAGGGTGAGATAATAGCTAGGAAAAATGTGAAAGGATTTTTTTTTTTTTTCAATTTGATTAGGAGAGAGAAATGGAATGACGAAGATTCCACGGAGGTATCACGTCATTCGGCGTATAAGTTCGGCCCACTCATTCAGCAAGAATAGCATTTCTCATTTTAATGAGCTTGTTTAAATTTGGGGTTTTTTATTAAATTGTTATTGAAAATATAATTTATAATTTGAAAATATACACTAGTTAATATTAATTAGGTTTGATCAACTTAAAAAAATCCCTCCAAAAAATTTTGGATAATCTAACCTCAACAAAATTATTAGTTTTTTTTAATCGCTAGACAAAAAATAAAAATTTAAAATATTTATTTTAATCGGTACTAGCTAAAAGCTAATGCTAAATAAAAGGTTTTCCTCAATAACAATTTCAATCTTTCAACCCTTTAAGCCTACTATCCCTAACTCCTCCAATTGAATGTACTCTCATTAATAAAAATTTAAATAATTTTAATCTTTAAACATTTATTTTAATTAACTCAAATGAAAATACTCCCAAAATAATTTGAAGAATCAAACCTCAACAATATCAATAAACCTGTCATTATATCGAAGTAATATTAATTGAGACCATTTAATTTAAAATTTTAATTAATACCAACAATAAAAATTTGATTAATTATTTATCAAAGTTTTTCACCAAAACCATTGTTAATTTCCCAAATTAATTTAATAGAATATTTTATTAAAAAATAAAAATATTAATAATTCAAAACAATATTTTGCAATAAAAGTAGAATATGAGAAGAAATAAAAAAATAAATGGCTTGAACTTAATTATAGCAAGTTGCCTATGTATCCTCTCGGGGGAATAAAAACCTATGTAGTTCTTTTATTTTTATTATACATACACATTTCCCATATTTTTGTAATACCTAATTGCTTGCATTATTGTTGGAGGAGTTGGAACTAGAAGTCGCCGTTGTTGTACCAAAGCCATCATTTACCCACTTGTTTGATGATTAACACACCTTTTGCATGTGTGTACCACAAGTGCACGGGTTGTCGAAGTAATAAAGTACCAAAATGAGTAGGTAGTCAAATCCACAGGGAATAGGCTTTAAGAACAAATAGTATTACTAAATAATCTAAGTAACAAACGATTGGTGAAATGCATTCGGATGTTAACAATTTAAAATGCAAGTAAATGAGGCAAGCAATAGACAGGAAGAAGAATAATCAGTAAAAAGGTAGGGCACCCGGACAATGCTACCCCTAGGTTGTTTTTGTTTCAAGTGCAAGACTAAAAATAAGCTTCCTCAATTGAGATTTAATGAGTTATGGAAATAAAAAAGCACACGCTCCCAAATCTAAGGTCAATCGTGACTATCCCTCTATGTATTCCCTTGTGAAAAGGAATACTCTCAACACCTCACATTGCGTGGGACTGCTTGGGGTTCTGGGGACTCCAGGTGATAAACCCTATTCTCAAATCTAGATCAAACCCTTTGGTCCAGACGAAGGATCCCTAATCACAACTAAGTCCCAGCGAAAAGGGCCACTCAACACTTCACTCTATTGTGCCTGCACAACTAAACCCAACGGAGAAGATATCTCAACACTTCACTCTATTGCAATTGCAAAGAACTCTTGGAATGTAGAGGTAGGATAAATCACGTCAGAAGAAAAAGAGGATGTTCCGCTATCCCTTGACTCACCCTCTCAACTTTCTTCAACTTTGCCAAATCTAACCCTAATGAAGTTGCCACTCATGAAAAGGATGATTATATAGATTCTCACCCCTAGTGTCACTCAAAAGGAAAATCAAACAATGAGCACAAAAGATTGAAACTCTATTAAAAACTCAATTAAAGGAACAAAATAAAAGTCAATTAAACAAGTAAAAACCTAGAGTTTATAAACCCAGGTGCCCAAAAGGGTTTAGCTCTCCATGGAGCAATACATCTTCAATAATGAAATCAAAAGATAACACAAATATTCCATAAAGAAAACCCCCTCTATTCGCGTGATGATGATCTTCAAAAACAACCCTTCCTTCTCCAAAGATCTCTCCGTTAAGCTTAGGGTACACTCCAGTGAAGCAAGGCCATCGGTGGCTCCCCCAATGGCTTTCCTCTGAAGGTAATCGATGTTGATGGTTGGATAATCTCCCTTAAACTTTGCAAAAACCTCCGCCCTATTCTTTTTGTGGCCTTCTCCCAAAGTAGAAAAGAAGACCTCTTCTCAACCCTTCAAAATGGATATTTAAAGACTGAAATTGGGTATCCATACCAGCACTCACACGGCTACATGCCCGTGTGGAGTTTCCACATAGGCCACCACAAGCCTGTGTGGAATTTCCATACGGCCGTGTGAATTCTCTGGAATCCAACACTTAGCAGAAATTGTCTCAGACTTTATTTTTCTGTTTACTGAGGCAGCTCGGGCCGGCACACGCCCGTGTGGTAGACTGTGCAACTTTCTTTATCTTCAAATTCATTCGAAGAACTCCTGAAACTCTTGCACAAGTTAGGTCATGAATGTGTGACTGCCCTAGGTGCCCTTCCAACTCTTGTTTAACTTGTAAATCATTGGAAGACAGCACACACCTTCATGAGTAACACAAGCATTGTGCCTTGTTCATTCTATCTTTGCAAAAGAACTCCAAATAGATTCTCCACAGTCTATTTTTGCTTCTTTCTTCCTTAGGATGCCTTCACAACCTTATACAAATAAAAAAAAGCACAAATACACAAGAATGAGCTATAAAATCTGATAAAATAAATGCTCATTGTAAGTAAAACATACTCAATAATATGCATACACAAGCACTTATCAATAATGATGAGTGTATAAGGTCTTCTTGACTTCATACTCTAGCAATTTTCCAATCATCAAGGCAAGTTTGTGCTTCCAATGATTCTAAACCTAACCTTGATCGTCTTTCGTCTAAAATGTTACCTCCATTACTAAATGTTTATTCAACAACAACAGTTGAGGTGGGAACTGCAAGGGGTCGTTTAGCAATGTTGGCTAAAGTAGGAAAAGTCTCTGTGTGCCTACTCCACCATTTCAAAATTGAAAAATTTGGACCTGTATCATCACCAAACTCAAAAACTGTTGTTAGATAAACTTCAACCTCCGAATATGTGCTGGATGTTCTAGGCCTCTTGCTCCTTTATAAAATTTTGTTACCCAAATTGTGAATTTCGAGGAGGATGGAGATAGTGGAGGCTCCGCTTCTTCATCATGAGTAGAAGGTGAAGAAAATGTCTCATATAACTCACTACACAAAGTTCTAATTCTACTAACTATTAACATTACATCAATATCTTCATCATTAAACCCCAACAAATCAAACTAATAAGTGTTCAACATTTCCAGTAAACCTTCAAATATACGTCTGGGATAAAAAATCATAGTAGTAAGATAAATATCGGGAATAGTTTTATAACAACTCAACCATTTTTCTCTCATGCCATAAATTGCATCATAATGGGAGGATGTTTGAGTCCTTCCATTAAAGCACCACTAATATTTATGGCTTCAATTAAAAATTGATGAGAAGTTGGTTTGTATACACAACTAAATGTATGAGTAGCATCATTAAAAACACGAAAAATATCTAAAATAGTAGAACATATTTCCCATTGGGTTGGCAAAAGTGTTTGATGTTTAATATAAATAGATGCAAAAGAACACAATAAATTTCTATGCATATAAGATTGATCAAATAATTTAAATGTGGAATTCCAATAAGTAGAAACATCTTTTGAAAAATGTTTTGGTTTCATTTCATTTTGTTTAAAAAACTTTGTCCATTCTTTCATAACTTGTGAATGCATCCAAATATATGAAATTCTTTTCTTATTGGAGATATATGTTGATTGAGATCATTAGCCAAAGCATCTTGTACACATAAATTCATAATATGGCATGCACAACGTATATGAAAACATTTTCCATCAAAATTCAGTTGACAAGTTCTTTTTAACTCAAAAATGGAGGCTATATTAGCTGATGCATTATCAAAAGAAATTGAAAAAACTCTATTAACCAATCGATATTTTTGCAAAATATCCAAAATCATTTTACAAATATTTTCAGAGGTATAACTATTATCAAAACATCTTTATGCAAGTAATCGCTTTTGTAAAACATTGTTTTAATCAATCCAATAACAAGTTAAACCCATATAAGAATGTTCACACCAATGATCACTCCAAATATCACTATAAAGAGAAACATGAAAATTATTGTTTTGAAAATATTGTATTAATTTGCTTTTAGTTTTTTTATATAATTTCAAAAGATGTTATTTCAAAGTATTTCTAGGAATTTTTTTAAAACTAGGATTTACATAATTTTGACAAAAATTATTTAAACTCAAATTTTCACCAAAGCTAAAAGATAAATAATCAATAGAAACCATCGAAGCTAATCCAATTCTACATTCCTTTCCATTATAATGAAATAATTGAGTAGAGTTAGAAGGAGAGACAAACCCGGTGTTTATATATAAATTATATAACATATGTCTTAATAAAACTCAAATTCCAATTTAATTAAAATTCAAATATATCTTAATATGGATATATTTAAAATTAAAATTTAAATGTCCTAATCTTAATTCATTTTGGATTTCCACTTTTAAAATAAATCATTTGGTTGTTTTGGACTAGAATACGTACAAATTTCGAGACAAAAAAAAAGAACTCAAATTACAAAATTACCCCTAAGAACATATCTCGAGGCAAGATGGCAAATTACAAAATTGTCCCCGAGGGCACAGATCTCGAGGCGATCTAAATATTTAAATCTCAAGATCAGCTGAGAGCACAGATCTTGCAGCGATCTAAAATATTCAAATCCCAAAATCAGCCAAGAGCACAAATCTCGAGGCGATCAAAATATTTAAATCACAAGATCAGTCGAGAGCACAGATTTCGAGGTGATCTAAATATTCAAATCTCAAGATCAGCCGAGAGCACAGATTTCGAGGCGATCTAAATATTCAAATCTCAAGATCAGCCGAGAGCACAGATTTCGAGGCGATCTAAATATTCAAATCTCAAGATCAGCAGAGAGCACAGATCTCGAGGCTATCTAAATATTCAAAACTCAAGATCAGCCGAGAGCACAGATCTCAAAACGATCTAAAATACACAAATCTTAAAATCAGCTAAGAGCACAGATCTCGAGTCGATCTAAAATATTCAAATCTCAAGATCAGCCAAGAGCACAAATTTCAAGGCGATCTAAAATGTTCAAATCTCAAGATTAGCCAAGAGCACAGATCTCAAGGTGATCTAAAATATTCAAATCTCTAAATTACCCTTGAGAACATATCTCGAGGCAAAAGGTAATTTACAAAATTGCCCTTGAGAAAATATCTCGAGGCAAAATGCAAATTACAAGATTGCCCCTGAGAGCACATATCCCAAGGCAATCTCAAGTCTCAGGATATCTCGAATACATATCTCAAGGCAATCTCAAATTTCATATAGCCTGAGAACATATCTTGAGGCAACCTGAGAAAGTGCAAATCACGAGGCACCCAAATACATATCCCGAGGTGAATTGGATTTAGTTTAAATTTTTAATTTCAAAAAAAAATTTGAATTCAAAAATTAACTCGATCCTATCTCTTAGTCTATGGGGGTTGTGATCCTACGGAGAGGTTTTGGATTCTACGGAGGATTGGGATTTTTGAAGATAAAGCTTTTAAAAAGGGTGGAGGGGAGAAGGGATTTTGTTCGCTTAGGAGAAAAAACAAAAAAAAATCTCATATGGCCAAAACAAAAAAAAAAAAGAGAAAAAAAAAAAGAATAACGGTCCCGATTGTTAGAATAAAGCCTTAAAACCCCTTCTTTTCCATTTATTATGATTATTATTATTATTATTATTATTATTATTATTATTATTATTATTATTATTATATCTAAATAAAGCCTTAAAACCCCTCCCTTTTTTTATTTTTGTTTAATCGTGAAGCGTCACAGGGGACATAAGTAAACCTAGTTTGAGGGAGTCATAAGGAGTAAAAAAAAAATATATGAGTGATATAAATATTATATACATATTCTATAAAAAAAAATATATGTATATATAAAATATATAAATAAATAATATATATAATAAAAAAAATAAAAAATAAAAATAAATTAACCATTCTCTTCATCCTTGGCGCCGCCGGTCTCATGTCTCTGATACTGCCATCTTCTGCCACCTCATGCCACAACCAATTCCCCTCCCCATCTCAAAAAAAAAAAAAAAAAAAAAACATTGTTCTCCGACGATGATAACGATGCCGGCTTCTCCGCTATTGACCTATGGCAGCGAGCTCTGGATTTCGCTGAGGATGCGGCGAAGCGTTCGCAGGAGATCTCCAATGAAGCGGTAAAGCGGTCGCAGGAGTTCACCAGAGACGTCGTGCGGCTTCCCAGGAGTTTGTTTCTGAGATGGCGAAGAAATCGAAGAACCTTGCTGCTGAAGCCTCGGAGAAGGCCGATGTGCTCAAGATAAAGGCCCCTCAAGCATGCTGAACAGATCAAGACCCTCGCCGGAGAAGTCCCTATCCCAATCGGTTCAGTGGTGGCGCCTAACCTAACCCGCAGGAGGATCTCGAGGTTTCTGGGGTTATTGATGAGTTGAGGGAGTACGCAAAAGAGTTCGGAAGATGTGTTCATCTTGCTGAAGGAGTTTTTCCCGCAGGCCGCTGGTTCTACAGCTTGTGCACTGGCCCCGTTGGGCTGATGCGGCTGAGGGCAACGACTGGAGGACTTTCTTCACTTGCCTGGGAAGTGGTTCTATGATTTTCTCGGATATCCAGAAGGAGATCCAGGCTGAAACTGATAGAGAAGTAGAGGAAATAAGGGAGTTTCAGACAAGCAGATTCGTTTGAAGATATTCTTACCCAATGTTTTAAATATTGCATTGGTTGATCTGCCTGGAATAGCCAAAGTTCCTGTCGGCGACCAACCAACTAATATCAGGTCAAGAATACAAACAAAATCTTAGCAGTTTCACCAGCAAATGCAGATTTATCAAATTCTGATGCACTTCAAATGGCAAGAACAGTTGATTCAGATGGTTCCAGAACTATTGGTGTCATTAGAATGTTGGATATAATGGACAGAGTGAATCGTAATCAACAGGACATTAACCAGAACCGAAGTATCAAAGAAGCGTTAGCCAATGAAGGAAGCTTCTTCCGCAGTCATCCTGTATATCATGGTCTTTCTCATTGTTGTGGAATCCTGCAATTGGCAAAGAAATTAAATCAGATTTTGGTGCAACATATCAGAGTAGTTCTACCATCTCTCAAGTCTCGTATAAATTCTCAGTTAGTAGCTGTTGCAAAAGAACGCGCCACCTATGGCGATGTTGCAGAACCTAAGGCTGGCCAAGGGAGTCAGACTCTTGAACATTCTTACAAAATATTGTGAAGTTTTTTTCTTCCATGGTGAAAAAAAATGAATGAAGAATTATCAACAGCTGAGCTTTCAGGTGGGGGACGAATTCACTATATCTTCCAGTCAATTTTTGTGAAAAGTTTAGAGGATGTTGATCCATGCAGTGATGTGACTGATGAAGACATTCGAATGGCCATCCAAAATACCACTGGTCTTAGAGGTTCCTTATTTGTCCCAGAGGTGCCATTTAAATTTCTTGTGCGAAGGCAGATTGGTCGTTTGCTTGATCTAAGCCTTCAATGTGCAAAATTTATATATGATGAATTAATCAAGATGAGCCACCGTTGCTTAGTGGCAGCGATATTCTTTTCGAGAGGGGCTTCAACCAGCAGAGACAATAGTAACTCATATCATTGAAATGGACACTTCTCATTCAAAGTTCATTGGTGGCAGCAAAGCTATAGAGATTGCACAACAGCAAATTAAATTATCAAGGGTATCAGCTTCATTGCCTAGAACGAAAGATATAGTGGACTTTGACAAGCTTCAAGCATCCGAAAATAAGTCAAAAATCTCGCACAATTCTTGGTAGATCTGTTGCTAATGGAATTGTTTCTGATCAGGGAGTTCGACCTGTTGCAGACTCTGAGAAATCTGGTACAACAGGTAGTGTCACAGGTTCAAGATGGAGAATTTCTTTATTATTTGGCTTCAACTGAAAGTCGAACATCTCCGAAAGAAAGCTCTAGTAACAAGGCTTATAATAATACTGTGCATATTGTGGAACATTCATTCTCAGCAATACAATTAAAAGAGCCACCTGTTGTCTTAAAAATGTCAAAAATCAGACAGAACAAGAGGTAGTGGAGGTAGGTATCACAAAGTTGTTGTTGAAGTCATATTATGATATTGTCAAAATATATATACATATAAGAAAAAGAGAGAGGACTCTGTGCCTAAGGCTATCATGAGCCTCCTGGTTAATCATACCAAGCGAGAGTTGCATAATATTTTCATTAGGAAACTTTACAGAGAAAACTTATTTGAAGATACTGCAAGAAGGAAACGTATTAGAGATACAATACTAATTCTGCAACAGGCCAAACAGGCTAAAATGGAAGCCTCCAAGGCAGGTGAAGATATTCTTAGCAAGGTGGAGGAGCTTGGAGAAATTTCAAAGCATTCCAAGGAAGCAAATGACATGCAACTGTTGATGTGGAGAACATTGATAGTTTTAAGTGGCTGAATTCTTCTTATTGTTCAGTTCTTCAAGGCTCAAAGAATATCATTTCAAAGCTCATCACCTTTCATCTCTTTCAGCTGGCCATGAGAATCTCAAGTATAGAAGTCCAAAATATTTGTCTATACTTAACCATTTGAGGTTTTATATATATCAGAAGTGTATCCAAAGCTTGAGAAGATACTATTCCTTGATGATGATTTAGTTTGGATTTAGTGACTGGGGTGTGTTACAATTTGTCATAAAAAAAATAAGAAAAATAAAAAAATAAAAGAAATAATAAATTTGAGAAGTATGCATACGTGCATTTTGGGAAGTATGTTACTATATATTTTCGTGCATTAAAAAAGAAAAAAATCAAATGTGGGTCCCGCCAAATATGAGAAAACTGAAAAGCATGTAATGCATATGTGCATGATTAAAATAAAAAATTAATTAAAAAAATAATATAAAAAAATGAAATTAGAGAAAGAATGGGAAAAGCATGCCATGCATTACGTGGAAAAGAATGAGAAACATGCTATATGCTCATCAAATGGAAAGGGCCCACCATTCTTGATTTCACAAATAAATAAATAAAAACTCATTTCACATGATGCATGGGAAGGCAGAGCTAAGGGTTATCCTTCAAAAAAAAAAATTATATGATAACAATAGAGTAAGTTGTATTGGTGATTTATTCAAATAAAAAATGCATGGAATGGACGTGTTTAGCTGGTGGCTTAATGTTGACACGTTACACTTTAGGCTAGCCCATTCTTTAGCTTTGCTGGACAATGAATTCAATAAACACATAAGCAATGACAAGATATATATATGAATCGCACCGCGCAAGACTTAAAAAATATATAATGAAATATGATTCGGGTTTCATAATACATGCATGGATTATTTGGACTCTGATTCTAGTCATAATGAATGCAGTTGGTGGGATTCTTGTGTGACTCATCACAGCCTATGCTAGGGGTGTTCGAAAGGGTTTTGTGATCGTCTCGGCACTACTTGTGACAGTACTGCTACAGTTTATACAAGGTGGATCCTACCAAGAATAAATATGCATGGGAATAAAAAAATCTTAATATAACAAGTGAATTAGATTTCATGGATGGTTTAGCTGTGTGAGGCTCAAGCTAAAAAAAAATCTCTTGAAAAAATCAAGATAGGCTTGTACTGGGCCAGCAATTTTGTTTTCATTGTCTTAAGCCCAAAACCCAAATCTTACATTAGTTCCAAATATGACAAGACTCAAAGTGGCAAAACAAAATGACAATATCATCAACAATGACTGTGGTAGCTATGGGACATGAAGCAATGGAGAAAAGGCCTAGGCAAAGACCAACTGGTGCAACCTTATATCAGCATCTAACAAGCTGCATTCCCCTGAAGAAAACTTATTCAAAAGCAATAAATGCTTATTTTGATGCAACGTTGGAACACATATCTCGAGACGACTGATGAAATCCAAATCTTGAAGGGACACAAATTTTAAGGCGATCAATGAAACACAAAAAAGTGGAGGGATACAAGTTTACGAATTTTAAAAGTGGCACAAAACTCGGAATGACGGTGAAACACTCGTCCCGAGATAGTCAATATAAACTAAAAGCGGAGCAAAATCTCAAAGTGGCAACAAGGCCTGTATTTGAGGTGCCTGATGAGACGGCGGCGAAGCATGTTCCCCAAGGCAGACGATGGCGTCATATAAAAAATAATATAATAATAAATAAATAAAATATGTATGCCTATATATATATATGGCAATATTCATATGTAATGGATCATTATGTTTTGGCAATAAATTTTATTTTTTTTATTACCTTTTTATTTGTACTTTTGCCTTTAATCGGAGGTTTCCAAGACATTGTCTGGGGTAATTAATAATAGAGGCTTGCCTCTATTAGGAATGGAAGAACTCACGAAACAAATATGATATTTGTGCTTCGATGTGCCGTCTGGGGTATTCTTCACAGATATGATGCTAGATGCGTATTTTCGATCCCACACCCGGTCATTTGATATCGTCCTTTCCTCAATTCGACCTTACGTGGATGCTTTGTTTGCAAATGTTTGATGAAAGTTCACCTCTTTTTGAATAATTTGTAAATTTTATTGCAATAATTACAAGTAACATCGAACTTATCATCTCCTTTCACCGTCTTTTTGAAATGAATTTTAAAGATGTCAAAATTTGAATCTCTCCCACTTGCCTTTCTTTCTGGTTGTGATGACGGTGGTAAATTACTTTCACTTCCTTGGGTTGGATATTCTATCTCACGACTCTCACCAAAACCACTTCCAGAACTTGCCATTTTTTTGTTTGAATTATGAGTGCTAGAGAGAATTAGAGGTTGAAACTTGAGAGCAATTATCAATTGAGAGAAATTTAGTGTGAGTGAGGTATTTATAACTAAGAAATTGGAGATTTGGAGGAAGATGTGAATTATAAAAATAAACAAATTAATTAATTAAATACAACGGTCAGTAATATGACCGTTGCTTTGTTTGGTTGCTTAGGCAGATTGGTCGGTTGGCAAGTTTTTTATTCTCATTCACTAAACACTGAGTTACATATACAAGGTTACAATTACAAACAAAGAAAAATATGATCATTGCAGATGCCTTCTTAGCTCTTTCAACCCGCACATCATACAAATTCAATAAAAAAAATTCAAAGAAATTCAGCTTGATGGGAAGCAAGATCATCACTTTTTTAATGAACACAAAGTGAAGAAAACAACTACAAGCTTGATGGGATTTATCGACAAGCCAGCAGGAGTCTGATGACTCTAACAGATGAATTAGAATGGATTAGATTAGCTAGTATTGTAATTGATGTTTAGATTGGATGCATTACTAGGGCTTGAGATCCTCCAATTAGTGATGGGGGAGTTACTACCGTTGCTGGTATCAACCGGTGATCCCGAGAAGCCGATCGTCCAATCGCACAGCTGGAGCTCGATCCCAAGCTCGCGGTAAGCCTTCACCTCGTCAATGTACATGCAAATGCATCCTGGGCTTCTCTTCCGCCGGACGAGCAGCTGGCATTCCCCTTTGTCTACCATGATGCCCTGTTCCTTTTTCTTTCTCCTTTCCCACTCCTTTTCCACCCACCAATCTCTCCCCTTCCTTTGTTCACATCTTCTTTCTCTCCCTCTTGCTTCTCCATCACTGCATTATTCCTTTTCCCAATGGCTCCTTCTTCACCTTATTGGCATCCTAGGGAGGCATCCGAACCCAATGAAAGGCAGTAGTGACAAGTCATCTTCATCATTGTCGTGCAATGATTGCTTTGATGGATCCTTGTCCGAGAGTTCACTGTTGACAATTTCGCCATCAGAAGTCTCGTTGGTAAGCCTTGACATCCGAATTGTTGGGAGAGCACCATCCTTGTTGTCGTGATGAAAAAGATACCTATCATCGTTTGAGGTCTCGACAGAGAGCAGATGAATGTCCCTACTTCTCTTCCTCTTCATTCCTACCTCCTCCACAACTCCACCATCTCCACCCTTATTTCCGGTGCCCTTAGAGGTAGATTAGGATTTTTGAGAGGCCAAAAAAGAGAACAAAATAAAAACCTAATCAGTTAGTTCAAGTGTTCAGACAATTCGACCTAATCAATTTGGTTATTATCAGTCAAACGACTCAAACCTAATCAGATATCATGACATTATTTATATAATATAATATTTTGATTCAATTGGAACTGGCGGTTAAACCACTGGTTCCACGGTTTTCAAATTCTGAAATTAGAACTAAACCTTATATGCAGGTTTAGGTTCCTATTTTTGGACGGTTACAGTTTTGCCGGTTCCGCTTCGATTTTTTACGGTTCAGTTCTACTTTGGTTCCACGATTTCTGTTCAAAATGACCACATCTATTTCTATCCAAACCCTCGAACCCTAACAAAACTGTGTTAATAGAAACATCATAGATAAATGCCCTAATAGATAATTCTGGAAATTACTAGAAAAACCCCCAAAGTTTGCAATATGCACAAAAAACGCAACAAATTTGCATATCCCTAAAAACCCCCTTCTTTTGAATTGAAAGAATTTTAAAACCCCCAGCGCTGTAACGTTGATTAACGGAGTTAAGTTTGAATTTATATGACGAAATTGCCCTTACATGGGAAGTTGTGGCATTTATGACGTGGTTTGACTATAATGCCCTTGTGTGCAATGATGTTTCTGCTTTTAGAGGAAGCGGTTTATTTTTATTTGTTTAATCCTGAGATAACACCATTACTGGAGCCGGTTATTTCCTATTATCGCCGCTTCATCGCCTAGGCAACTTGTTATCATCGGCTGTTCAGCAGTGTTTCGAAGAAGAACTCCCGCTCTAGTCTTTGACATTTCATCAGTTTTCAAACCAAGGTATTGAGGCGATGAAGTTGTGCAGTTTTTTCTTTTGATTTTTGCCATTTCATTTGTAAAGTATCGTCTCTGTTGTTTTTTGGCCGTACGTTTTCATGATTTTATTTATTGGATGATATTGTAGTTTGCAACGAGATTTTCTGGCTAGAGTTTTGTTTGTCTGTGCACAGGATCGAAAGCGAGAGTGTTGTGCTGAAGGAGATTTTTCGATGGTTATGCAAACTCATTTTGTTTTCAAATGTTTATAATGTATGTTTCCCCTTTAATTTGATATGGGTTTGAGTTGTGTTTAAAAGTATCAGTGTAATGGTTGGATTTTCTGTGGAATACATGTCGTTTACGTTTAACAAGTTTGGTTTCCGTTTAAGTATCGAGGTTCATTTTTAACAAATGAGGTTTCTATTTAACAAAAAATGTTTCTGTTTAATACATAGAGTTATTGTTTAATAAATGATTCTAAACGGATGTATTGTTCTTCTTGTAGGGTTTTGGTCATGGCGGTCAACCTAGTTAACGGCTGATGCTACTTGACACTGGTTGTCCATACTTTGAATGAATTGAAAGTTCACATGATTGGACGACACTAGGAGATCATCAGAAGGACACCGTTCGCGGTTTTGACCGAGATTGAAGCTGTCCTTCAAGAGAGAGCCCTCCTTGATTCTCTGTTGCAGAGGTTCGATGACCACAGCAACAAATTCAGGATCGGGGCCAGCCTCGTGAGTTTCATACCTCAAGATGTGGGCCTCATCCTCGGTCTACGCTGTGATGGGAATGTAGTCGTATTCCAGAAGAAGAAAACACAGTCGATGTTTGAGCTGAGGTATTTTTCAAGATCTTACGAGAGAAATAGAGACTCCATCAAGAGAACACTTGAGCGGATAGTTCGCGAGAGGGGGAAGAGGAGAATTTTGTAAAGCTCCTCATGGTGTACCTCATGGGTACTATTCTCTTCCCAAACATTTCTTGCTCTGTTCCTATTTGGATCGTTGACTACGTCGACGATGTGCCGGCCATGGGACGATATGCATGGGCGCAAGCGACCCACAAGTGGCTAATGGAGGACGTTCCACAAGCGGTCGCTCGAGTGCAAGCTAGATGCGCCGGGAACAAGACCAACGCGGGTACGTCAAAGGTTACTTGGTTGCTTTGACCACCTGGTTCTATGAGCTCACCGGCATCGGCAAGAAGTTGCATTTTGGCAAGACCCCAAGGATCCTGTGCTACGGTGAAAACAGCTACCGGAAGCAAGTGTCGGGAAGAACTTTATTTTCATTACTTGAAGGAAAAGAGGTAATAAATCTATTTAAGTTTAGTTTTTGTCGTTTAAATATATTTTTTTGTGTTTGACAAACGGTTTTAGTGTTTAACTTTAATAATTCATATTTAAACAATTTTGTTACTTTTTAAATTATTTTGTTAACATGTAACATCATATGTTTAATGTTTAAAAATATTGGATTTTTAACAATTGTTAGTTTCCCGAACTGGTCGCCAAGAACCCGGACGAAGAAATATTTGTTGGGGCCACCCGTCGCGGAGCTGCCACCGTCCACGAAGGTGATATTGCTCCCAGTCCCGGTCCTGTTCTGCTGGCGAGCAAGACTCCCGCTCCGCCTGTGAGAAAGAGAGATGATCGGCCAACATCGTCAAAGCGCGTCTGACACCGATCACCTTCTCCACGCCCCCGATAGTAACAAGCGACGACCTAACCAGACGTCTATTGCAGGCGTGCGAGATAATTGTGCAAGAGTTCCCTGTCTTGTTGCTCGCGTGGACGCTCTGGAGGTATGTTTGCAGGCCAAGACGACGTCGCTCTCTCCGGCGGCTGACTATGATACCATCTCCGGCAGCCCCGATGCTATGGACGCAACCCTGGCGTTTACCAAAGACAACGTTCTTGCGAGAGCATTCGAAAGAGTCCCGCGTAGGAAGAGGCTTGCGTGGAGGAATTCAACGATGTCTCTCCCTTCGCCGGCTAATGTCGAGGCGACAGAAGTACCAACTGCTGTCGAACCAATAATGGCAGAGGCTCGACAAACTTTAGCTCCGAACACGCCATTGGAAAAAGGACAGGGAGTGGTTCCGCCGACTGCAGTGGATGTGTCTCGGCCTGATGATGTGACTGCCGATGTCCAGAGGATAATTGGATCCCTTGTCTATGAACTCCTTGTGTTGGAGGCATCGGCACCGGCATACGACAGTTGCGCGTCGAAGGCAGACACAATCCTGCCCACAGTGGAACTGGAAGTGAATAAAGACTATGTGGCATTACCGAAGTCGACTCAGCCCACATTGGCACCTAAATTGAATAAAGACGCTGTGGCCTTACCGGCACCATCACCGATTAAAGACTCTATGGTAGTACCGGAGTCGAATAAAGAGGCTGCCAAGGAAGGGCAAAGAGACATCAGCCAGATCGATGACGCGCAAAAAAAAATTGTTCCAAAGAAGAAAAAATATGCCAAAACGTCACGTCTCGACCAATTCGAAGAGAAGATAATAAGAATCTTCCTCAACAGTGTTATGGACTCGTAAGTATTATATATTTATGTTATCACTTAAATATATATAATTCCCTTTTAAATTTTGTTGTTAATATTTAAATTTTTGTATGGTCAGTTTAACTTTGTATGTTAGCATTTAACTATATTAGTTTCCACTTAATTATGAAGTTTATTGTTTAAATAAGCATGTTACTATTTAACATCAGGACTGTCGTATAGAGGATTGAGGCAGTTCAGACTACACGAGAGGCCCTGTTCACGTTGGTGGAGGGTAAGGAGACGGTGACAGACGATGTCGTCGACGCCTTTGTCTGCATCATTCAGAAGACGCTGAAGCTTGAACCGTATCCTTATAAGAAACGCGCTTCCATTACCCGTCCACTTGCACTATTCCTCTCCCAAACGAACGACACGGCTGAAGACGCTCTTCTTATGATAGACGATGTTGCGCGGAACATCCACGAAGTCGACATCGTAATCATGCCTATAATTTTGCATGAGCATTTCCATCTCCTCGTTCTGGACAACATAACACAAGAGTACAGGCACTACTTCTTCTTCCAAAGCGAGGAATACGATAGAGACGCCAACGATATGGTAAGCTCTCGTGTTAACTATAATAGAAATATCGTACTTCCTATTTGTCCATGTTAACTTTAAAATTTATTTGTTTACAGCGGAAACTATTCGATAATTGCGTCGAGATGGAACTTGGTGAGCCGGCGACCTCCTCGTACCCCCTCATTCACGACAGGAGCACTCTAAGACAAAAATGAGGAAGTGTCGACTGCTCAGTGTATGTGATGCGGTTCATTGAGCAACTTCTTGCTGATGAAAAGCTACAGGTACCGCAAATGGACGTCCCGTACTTACGACTGAAGTACGCCACACATATACTTTTGGATGGGAGGGCAGCCGGCGTCAGTAACAAAGGCGAGACGAGTTCGACAACCGATGCTATATAAAGTTCTTTGTTAATTTTTAATGTAAACTTTGAAACATACATTTTTTTACAATAACTTCTGAAATTTGTTCATGTCAATATCATTGTTTCCATATAATAAAGATCGGCTCCCTTTATACTTTGCAGTCTCTATTTAACTTTCATTTTTATCGTTTAAGCTATATTGTTACTATTTACATTTCAACATTTCCGTTTAACTATCATTGTTTCTTGTTATTTTAAAACTATACTGTGTGACTTTAACTATTTATGTTTAAATATCAATGGCTTTATTTAAATAACTAAGTCTCTGTATGTATCATAAACAGCGATTCACAATTAAATAATTATTTTCTTTTTGAAATATGAAATTATATGTACATATGATCGTTGATGTTTACATATGACCGGGCGCATGCCAACGGCTGCGCCATAACTCCCGGACCTCGGATGTTCGACTTTTGCAATGCCTTCGCAGAATGGTTCTCCACTTCCTAGAGTTTCACAGTATTTCACAGCCACCTTCGATACCTCTGGTTTCCATCTTCGTCTTCGTCTTCGTCTTCTTCAAGCTCACAGTATTTTGCAGCTTCATCTTCGTCTTCAAATAATTAATGGGACAACTGATCGCACAAGGGATCCATGGGACAGGGACACATCCATCCCAGTGTAATTGTTAGATTCATGGAAATCAGAGGCAAAGCAGGTGGTTGTTCAACTTGTAAAAATGAATTCGTTTTCACAAGCCACTTGCTATGTCTCTGATTTCCACGAATCCAACGATTATACTGGGAATGGATGTGTCACATGGATACCCTGGGCAATCTGATGTCCCATAAATTTTTTGAAGACGAAGATGAAGCAGCGAAATACTGTGAAATAAACAGAACCAGAACTGAAGTGAGACCAAGCCTAAACTATAGACCTAATTTAAATGAGCGATCAACTTGCCTTGGTTCTTGAATTCTGGAGATACATTAATTGAGTTTGACTGAGAATTTAAGGGGTCGATCAATTTTGAATGGAGAACTCGGCTTTCGAAGTACATTAATTGACTTTGCATGGAGATTTTTCAGTTAGGGTTTCCATTAAGCAATCTCTGTTTCAATATAATAAAAATCGGCTCCCTTTATACTTTCCAGTCTCTATTTAACTTTCATTCTTATCGTTTAAACTCTATAGTTAATATTTACAATTCAATGTTTCCGTTTAACTAGCAGTGTCTCCTGTTATTTTCAAAGCTATGCTGTTTAACATTAATTTATTTACGAAAAATGCGTGAGTTTGTAATGAGTATGCATGGGAAATCGTGCGCTTGCGATGTGGTTTGACTACAACGGCAATTGCAATAATTTCTCTGTTTTAGGAGGAACTCGGGGTTTAGCTGAGGGTATTCAGAAGAGGTAATAAGCTCTCCGTTTTTGAATTTTTCATCTGTCACTGTAGAAATCATTGTCTTGAAGGAGAAGTTATGGCTTTAAACCTAGTTAATGGGCGATGCTACTTGACACCAGTTGTGGAGACGATGGCTGAATTGAAAGTTCACATGAGCGGACGCCACTGAGAATTTATACGAAGGACACCATTCGCTACATTTACTGAGATGGAAGCGCTATTGCAAGAGAGGGCCCTTCTAGATTTTTTGTTGCAAATGTACGATGACAGCACCAATAAATTCAGGATCGGGACAAGCTTGCTGAGTTTCAGGCCTGAAGATGTCGCCTCTCGTTCTTGGTCTGCGTTGCAATGGAGACACAGTCGTCTTTGAGAAGAAGAAATCACGCACGTCTTTCGAAGAGAGGTATTTGTCAAAAACGTACGAGAGACACAGAGACTCCATCAAGAGAACTCTTGAGCAACTTGTTCGGCAGAGTGGAGAAGAAGAAAATTTTGTCAAACTTCTGATAGTGTACCTTATGGGTACAATCCTCTTCCCAAATACGTCATGCTCGGTTCCAAATTAGATCGTTGATTATGTCGATAATCAACAAGGCATGGGCCGATACACTTGGGCACAGGCGACGCACAAGTGGCTTATTGATGACGTCCCACAAGCTGCAGCACGTGTGCATGCAAGATGCGCTGGAAAGAAGATCCAGATGGGGTACATTAAGGGTTGCTCGGTCGCACTGAACATTTGGTTTTACGAGCTCATAGGTTGCGGAAACAAAGTTAATTCTGGCAAGACACCAAGGATGCTGTGTTACGGTGAATGTAGCGGCCGGAAGCAGGCGTCGATAGAAACCATCTTGTCATCTCTTGAGGGAAAGGAGGTAACAATAGACATCACCGTTTAACATTTGTCGCACTCATTTAATAATACTTGTCCCTGCTTACAAATTATATTTATCGTTTAACAATAGACATTACCGTTCACCTTTATGTATTAGCGTTTAAATATAATATTTACCATTTAACTATATTACGTATATGCCTATCAAGCATATGTTATTGTTTCATTTTTGTCATCTCGCTGATATTGTGGTACTTGCGTATGTTAGTTTCATGAGCTGGTCCCCACGAATGAGGATGAAGATATATTTGTTAGGGACGCCGGTCGGAGAATGTAAGATGAGAGTCCAATCTTTTCCAAGAGCACTGGATGTCGTTCCCTTGGTACCAGCCCAAAGCGCGCACATATTCCTCCGTGCCGGAGGAGTCCCTCAACGTCAAAAGATCCCTCGTCCACGGTAGCTGACCCGACGGCACAAAGCCTCAATGTCATCGCATGTCTGCTGCAGGAGTGCCAGATATTGACAATCAAATTCTCTCGGCTTGTTGTTCGGGTTAAGACAATGGAAGGACGGTTACAATCGAATGCGTCGTCCATACAAACAAATGAAGTACCCGGCGCGGACGCTACTAGCAAAAGGCCACATGTAGCGGAGGCATCACCGGCGAATGCCGAGGCCGTTAGTGAGATGAACTCGGAGTTTGACGATGACGAGGTCATTGGGGTCGTCATTCGAAGAATGTCATGTTTGAAGAGACGTGCGAAAAGAGCAAAAAGAACAAAGTGTCTCTCTCCGCAGGCTTCCGATGAGACAATAACAGCATCGAAGATAGACAATAGCGGCAACGAACAATACCAACAAATGCGGATGAAGATATGTTTGTTGGGGCCGCTCGCCGGTGAATGCGAGATGAGAGTCCAATCTTTTCCGACTGCTCTGGATGCCATCCCCCTAGTACCACCCCATTGCGCGCACACAGTCCACCGAGAAGACGGACTCCCCCCCTAAACAGCAAAACGCCAACTCCCCCTTTGACTTCAAACTCGACCGCGGCAACATCCCCGACGGCACAAACCGACGATGTCACCGCACGTCTGCTGCAGGCATTTTCGATGAGACAATAGCAGTGTCAAAGGCAGACAATAGCGCCAACGAGTAATCTGCAGACGTCTTTGTCAAAGGCAGACAATAACAGTGTCGCACGTCTCCGTTTAGAAACTACTCGTTGCCTTTACTTTTATATGTTAACCTTTACCTATTTATATTACTATTCAAGTGTTTTTGCCTTTGTGTAACTTTGTCTATTATCCATTTCATAAAGACAGTTTCCGTGTAATTATTGACGTCTCTGTTACTTTATAGCTGATTACATATCAAACATGTGTGTATGTAGGCCACCTTCTAGAATTTACTGTTTAACTCCATACATTATAATTTAAACATTATCGTTCCAATTACACATCAAAGCTACCATTTAATAAATAAAGGTAGTCTTTAAATAAAGACATTTGTGTTTACATATGGCCGTTTACGTTTAAATATAAAACATGGACATGTAAATATAAACATTTTTTATTTACAATGGACGCGTCGCCAACAGTTTGATTACATGTAAAATTAAATAGGTGTTTATTTACAATGCCTAGTCCGATGGTAGGCCTGCACCGTAACTCACGGACCTCAGATGCTCGACTTCTGCCTTCACAGAATGACCCGGGGACCCGTGGGAGACATCACCACCAGTATAATCGTTCGAGTCATGGAAATCAGAGGCATCGAAGGTGGCTGTTCAACTTGCAAATCAAATTTATATTTCCAAGTTGAACAGCCACATCCCGTGTCTCTGTTTCGAAGACTCCAATAATTATACCGGGGATGGATGTGTCCCACGGGTCCCCTGGTCATTCAGATGCCCTCGCAGCCTGCACACGGACTTCTTCAAGCTCACAGTATTTCGTCACGTCTATTAGCAGTGTAAACGTTGGAACCTTGGAAACCAGAGCCTTAGCATGGGGGTGTTCATCTAAACTCGAAGCCAATTTAAAGGATCGACTTGGCTTCTTGAATTCTGAACATACATTAATTATCTTTGAATGAGAATTTGAAGAGTCGACCAATTCCTGAATTCTGGACATCGGTTTAAGATGCAGAGTTTGTGTACTAATAGACTTTAAACATCATTTTTACTATTGCGCCTTTTCTGTTTAACTATCTACGTCATCCTTCAATATTAACTGTTTCGGTTTAAGTTCCACTGTCTCCATTTAACTATAAACGTTTCCGTTTAACAACAGTTGTACATATTTAAATAAAGATGTTTACATTTGAATATGATAATTTATGTTTAATGTCAAGCATAGACACGTAAATAAGTTTGTTTTAGTTAAAATAGGTTTTTATTTACAATGCCTAGTCAGCGATAGTTTCATTACATGACCTACGATTATGGGCGGACGTGTGGCAGCGTCTGTACCATAACTCGCGGACCTCGGACGCTTGCGACTCGATCCTCTTCCGTCTCGGACGCCCAAGTTGCCTTCTCATAACAGGCGGACGCAAATGGAGTTCTCGGTTGTCGTCCGTAGGCTTGTCATCTTCTGGTATGGGGAAAATAGCTTCCCTATACGCCAATTTGTACATCTCGACGGTGAAGTAGCCGCTAATAAATTGATGAACGTTGGTGCCTGTCTGCATTATTGTAGTGCAAGCGTGTGTGCACGGGATGCCATAAATTTGCCACCAGCGAGATGAGCATGTTCGAACCGATAGATTTACGGAGTTGCTGCAGTGGTCAATGACTTCATAACGATTATCGACACAACGACCAACATAAAGATTTCGGGTTCCCACAACAAGATCCTATACCTTTTTATGTATATCGGGGCATAAGTAAGTCTCCCATTTGTTCGCTTGCTCGCGACTGGTGCATATCATGCGCATTAATTTGAACCTGTATGAGTACACAATATAACTGTTTGTCAAACTAGGCGAAACAAACATATTTAAACAGAGACAAATAAAGATAAACAGTAAAATGTTATATTAAACAAAGAACATTATATTTAAACAAAAACATAATTAGTTAAATGAGAAAAACGGTAGCTAAACAGAAAAACGTACACGTAAATGGTAACAAACATATTTAAAGAGAAAAAAAGATATTTCATCAGAAAGAATAGCAAACATTCAAATACCGTATGGAGTCAACCATTTTTGTAATCGGTAAATGGCGAGCTTCTTTGATCCACACATTGAAGAACTCTGCGACATTTGAATACATCTCGCCCAACGTTCACCTTTGAACAAATAATTACACCAATTTGACACATCTGACTTTTCAAGCAACCAGCGATACGCTTCTTGTGATGTGGCCTGCAGTTCACTCACCGTATCATCAAAATCTTTAGACGGTGAAGCCCACTCAATACGAAAGCATATGGACCAGCAGTCCTCCCTCAATGCCTTCCCAAGTCTGGCATTGGCTTTTATAAAATTGGCCTCCAAGTGTCGAAGGCAGTATGCATGTGGGGAAGATGGGAAGACCCTTGCAATGGCGTTCACAAGGCCCTTAGACCTGTCTGAGACAAATGTAATGATCTTTTCGTAATCTCCGTCATCGTATAACGCATCACCTAACTCGGAAATAAACCATGTCCAATTCACATCTGTCTCGTTGTCGACAATACCAAAGGCCACGTGGAAAAAACCATTGTTTCCATCTTTGCCTGTGGAGCCCAGAAGCGTACCCCGATATTTTCCAAGAAGGTGGGTACCATCGACAAACAGTAGCAACCTGCAACCCAGCTTGAATCCCATGATACACGCACGGAACGAAAAAAATGCACGTTTAAAACGCTCACCGTCTATTTCCACAATCGCAATGCTGCCGGGATTTGTCTCAGCCACCTTATCCACGTACCATAGCAACAAATCGTAGTTGGAGACGTCGCTGCCGTCGAGGATCACCCGGGCACACTCTTTACCCAACCAAGCTTGCTTGTATGGAATGTTGACACCATGTTCCTAATAAGTGTCTAAATGTACGTATTTTAGTATATGTATTTTATACACTTAGCATATATTTTTTATAGGAATGGATACCCGTTTTGTGCGTAATCGAGTATTATTTGCTTTTGTAGGGCATGTATAACCATAGGGAACACGAGAATACTATTTGGGCAGAAAATGGGGAAAAGCCAGTTGTTGCAATACTATAGCAGACTTACTGTAGGAGACACTGTAGCACATGAGGATTTTTCGTGGCAGGAATCTGATTCGAGGCATACGGCCTCAATGAGGCCGTATGAGAGGCCGTCTGCCCCATCCAGAGAGGGATAACTAGTTCATGCTGCCCATCATTGAGCCCATCATTGACCCCGGTATGCCTCTGGTTTTGGTATTATAAAAGGATTGTTTAGGGTATAATGAAAAGGGAGCTTCTTCTTGGCCTTTTGGGCCGCCTCCACTACACTTTCTTGAGGCCTTCCGGCCATCTTCCGGCGACGATCCTTGAGGAAAATGAGCACACATCATCACCAAGAGGGAGAGGAGCAAAGGAGAAGGCGTTGGAGTGAAGATCTAAGCCATCATCGACAAAACTTGTGAAGCTTCATCCATTCAAGGGAGTTTTCATTACTTCTTTTATGTTTTTATCTTCCTTGTATGTTGTATAAGTGTCTCTTGTCATGAGGGATTAACTTATTGTTGTGTTTGGATTTGGATGAACCCTAGGGTTTATCTTGTGTATGAACTTTGGATGTTATTATTAATTTAGTTTGATGGTTGTTTGAGATTCAATCTTTCATGCTTTCATGTCTAGAATTACATTTGTGGAGAAATCCGTGATTTTTTTATGAGTTGTACACGTAGACGTGACCTACTCACGTGTACTAGATCTAGGAGAGATTGAAAGGGGATTCTTGTGCTGACACGCCGAGAGATTGGGTGCCGGTAGCCCTCCATTGCTAGGTTTAAGCCGAAGGATAGTAGGTTTACTCCTATTAGAGATTTCCTTGAACTTTTTGCGATCGTAGGTGGGTTAATACGGAGAAATTCCGATTAACACTCGTATGGGATTAGGGGTTAACCGCCGAGAAATTGGGGTTAACTTATTTATGAGATCTCTAGGTCTTAAATGCCATCAACACATTTTAAACCATCCTAGTTTGGACCTTAACGACAACCCTAGGTGGATTCCTTATCCAAACACTCCCTTCTCGTGCTTGATACTCCCTTGTTTATTTACATCCGTGTGCTAGTTACCAGGCCATAGGATTAGTTTAAATTAGTTAGTTTGTTTTATTTCTTTTCCACTCATATTGAATTGTAGGCTAGAAAATAGATGAAGGGTGAGTAATAGTACTTCCTTGGCCCCAGTGGAATACGACCCCTGTGTCACTCACAGGGTATTACTTGGCGATCCCGTACACTTGCGGGGAAGCAATCAGTTCCCGTAACATATCCTTTTGAATGTCGATGGGCTTGTACAAAGGCTTGTCTTTGAGCTTCTAAATCACTCGTGTGCTTACCCACTTTTTAGACGCTTTCGGATGCGACACCGAGCCAATTCCACTATCGCAAGTGTGTGACGGGTGCATTGTCTTGATTCTGAAAGTATTTTTATTGTACTTTTTTGATGCATGAAGCCGCCAATCACAACCAACGGCCGCGCATTGTACAGTCACCCTGTGTTTTTCATTCTTTATAAATTTGAAGTTAAAATTCCGCTTGATTGCAAAATTCCGAAGTGCGTCTCTGAAATGTTCAACGTCTACAAAACGCTGTCCGATATTCAACGACAACACTTCGGATTGATCCGAGGAGGACGGAAGGGCTGCCGTACCGTCAAGGTCGCTATGAGATGGAACAGGTGCGCTGGCAGAATCAAAATTCCTGCCGACACTTGAGTTTACGCGGGGAAAATCAGTTAGATAATCTGAAAAAACAATGTCAAACGGAAACATATATATTCAAACAAAAAAATATTTTGTTAAATAGAAATAAAATAAGTTAAACGTAAGTTTAACTAAGCAGTAACTGGGGTGTGAACGATAACAATACAAAATTTTTTTGTTTAAATGGGAACTTATTTGTTTAAACGTATCATGGAATAATTAAACGAAAATGTTAAAAATTAAGCGAAAATTATATTACTTGAACGTAAACTATAATAATTAAACTGAAACATATGATTATAATAATCAAGATAAAGGATAAGAACTTTACAATGACAAGAATTCGTTTTGACTATGATGCGACAATGGCACATCATCTGTCTCCACAACGAGATCGACTGCAGCGCATTTAAAGAGGGAGTACACATGACATATGCGCTGGAAGTCAACCTCATTTTCTATTGGACAAATCGTTTTATGACCATTGGGTGTGATAAACTCCACCCTAACACGGGAAACATCAAGACCCCATCGCTCACATATCTCCGCTAAGATTGAATCCCAACAAGTCTGTGCCGTGAACACTAGCACTCGTCCCTCCCTGTTGTATCTTGCAATTCCACAAAAACTCTCCATAATAAACTTGCATGTAAATATAAATTGTTACTCTCTCTTCAAGGATGATCAAGGTGAGGGAAACGAATACATTCTCACCTTATCGGCCAACCTGCAATAGAGTTCAAAAGAATGCAATAGATTGTTACTTTCTCGCAGGATGAGTCTTCCAAACTTTATTACAGAAAAAACAACGCAAGAAGGAATGAAAAAATATTGCCAAAAACCAAACAAAAAAGTTTAACATGATGTGACTGGACGGGTTTTTTCCCACCATTTACAAGGGTAAACAAAGAATTTCACAATATGAACCCTGTCCAAGTGAACGACAGGGGGGGAAAAGAAATTAAACACTAACGGAAGGACTTTCTGGGATATTATAAACTTACAGGGGCTGTCCGGGAAGTTTGAAAATTCCCAAGGGGTAAATAGTAATTTTCCCTAAATAATTCTGTCACAATCGAGTCAATCTCAATCACCAACTAGCCCCAAATAAATAAAAATAAATTAATTAATCGAGAAATAAATAAATAAATAAATAAAAGTATGTGGAAAAGTTGATCCGACGGAACACCAGAACCGCTTCCATTGGGGACGAGCAGACAAATTTACACTGGTTTTCTCCCTATCCCGACGACGAAGTTCGAATCCCCGCCGAAGAATTTGAACCTCTCTCTCTATGGATCGAGAAGCAGGTTGAAATCCTCTCCTTCTAGTCTCTCTTTGATGTTGTTTTCAAAGTTCAGATCCTTTTCGTCATGAAAATTAGTTTCTTTTTGAATTCTCTCTTGAAAATTGCATGCAATGAGGGATTTTGCTGTTGATTCTGGTCTAGTTATTGAGTTCTTGGGACAAGTCCCGCTGCTGCAGAGGCTTCCAAGCTCTTCTCTCATGAAGGTTGCAGAGCTCGTCCAATTCAAGTCATATGGTAAAAGAAACAATTTTTTTTTTAATAACTTTTTTATGTAATTGCTCGATCATGTTTGAAGAATTGGAATTTTTGGGTGTTTTTTATGGTGAAATTATTGGTTTCTTTTTGTGCTCTGGTTGTAGATCACGGTGATTATGTTGTTCGTGAAGGGGAAACAGGACAAGGGATTTATTTTATTTGGGAGGGTCAGGTATAGACTGTCATAATGTTAGCTTATTTTTATGATCTAATTTCGTGTTGTTGTGTATTACATAACGTGTTAGAGGAATCATTTTTATTTTGGTAAATTAGTGTTAGTTGAAGTGTCATGATTGCAGTTATACCTCATTTTTGTGTTTTTTTTTTATAATTGTAGCTTGATAACATCATTGCTTTTCAGGCTGAAGTTATTGGACCGTCAAATGGCGATGAAGGGAATCGCCCAGAGCTTTTGTTGAGAAAATATGACTATTTTGGCTATGGTATATCATGATGCTATAATCTTCTCTCACCTTATATTGTGGAACTTGTTTTATGCTATGGAAATTTCTACTGTCTGGATAGCCTTGGTTTTGGTGCAGTCTTATGATTTTTTTCTCAATTGTGTTTTCACTACTGTCAGCTCAATTGCTCTTATTCTCAACAATAAATATGATGCATATTTTCTGTAAGTGCGTTGTAGTTATTATTTACATTGGTGATCCTCATGGGTTTTACTGTGATACTTTATTGGAAGTTGATCATTTACTGTTCATAAGTTTTGAAAGATGATATTGATCGCTATGATAATTACAGGTATTAGTGGTTCTGTTCATCAAGTTAATGTAATTGCGTTGTCAAAGGTATATATTTATATGTGGTTAACACAAATCTTACTCTATTTCATATTTTCTTTTTTTTTTTTCCTATTTAGCCATCTGATTAGACCAATGTGGCAGCTGACTTGTTTGGTTCTACCACATGGGAATAGCAATTTACTACAACCAAAATCAATATGGAATGCAGAGGGAACACCAAAGGACTTTTCCCTCGTGCAGCATATATTGCACTTGGAGCCCATAGATGTAAGCACACCATTTTATTGTTGATTTGATTATTCTTGTTATTGCTGGTTTTTTTTCATTTATATTGAGATCAAGTTTTGGAATATGCCATTTTATTGCAAAGTTCCCATCTTTTTCCTTGATTTTGTTTAGAAACTTATTTTAAACATTAGAAAACTTTAATTTTTCAAAGATTTCCTTGTCCTGCTATTTGGTGTGCATTGGTTTCATGATCAATAAATTTTTGGTATTTTCTAGCCTTGTGCATTCTTTGGTATATCAGATTTGATGATGGTTTATTTCTTCTTATTATAGGCGGATATATTTCGTGGATTTACTCTGCCTGATAGTCCATCATTTAGACAAGTTTTTGGAGGTCAGTTTATTGGGCAGGTAAGCTGCAATATATTAATTTATCTAACATATCCCATAGACATACTGAAGCAGCAAGCAAACATCTTTTGCCTTTTTGTAAGCTGAAAATGAGATTCACAACATTGATCCTTAAAGTTATAATGCTAGTATAGTGGGAGTAGTAGATTTCCCAATATATTGTCATGGTCCTCCACTTCTAAATGATATTTTCTTATAGATCAACTGGGATGCTGAGCTTAGACTAAATTGCTATGTTTTTGTCAATGAAGAATCATCACTATAGCAATTACAGTTCTAATTGTGACTGCCTTCTTGATATTACAATCCAAACTAATACTTTCCTTGATAGAGCAATAAATCATGAAACTTGAAGTGCCACAGCTTGAAAAAGAAATGTTGTAATTTTATGGCAAAATGACCAATAAAAAATTTCATAGATATATCATCGTTTTGTGTTATTTGTTTTGGAGCAATTAGTTTCTTTAATAATGTCTTGGCTGGAATTTTCGCTGAGGAACAGTTTAATGAAGTTATGGTATCTATTTCTTACTTTAGTAATATGTCCGTTTTCCAAATTTTCCCATGTAGGCATTGGCTGCAGCATCCAAGACTGTGGATTGCCTTAAACATGTACATAGTTTGCATGCTTATTTTCTTATTGCGGGAGATAATAACTGTGAGTATATGCATCGTCCAATCTATAGTCTTATTCTTTATTTCTAATATTCATTACTATTTGGAGCCATTCCGTTTATCTCAAAACAATGTCTAGGTTTCATTAAACTGTGCTTAGTGAGAATACTCCCTTTCTACAATGCTTCTATATGACTAACCTCTAATTTTTGAGATGTTTCTTATTATTATTATTTTTTTACATGTGCATAACATACCCCTATGATAAATACTTTTGGTTGATTTTAGCCTTCTTAGCTCCTTATCTATGAACCTCAACTTTGTTTATGTTTTAAAATCTTCACTCAACTCTTAACTTCTAACAATTTCTTTGTTCGATTTATGTGTAACACTGTTAATAGTCCATTTTGATATTTTGCATCAAAAAAATGATAATGCAAAATTGCTTGAATTTATTGTTCCTTTCAGACAAAATATTAGCATAGCTTATGCTAATTTCCTGCTAAGATACATGAAGTGTCCTGCTCTAGCATTCTTGAAAAGTCTGATGCTTATTACTAATTATTATAAGTTCACTAATCTATGATTTTTTTTTTAATAAATACTATTATTTATGATATTTTAAAGGTAATAATTTTTTTTTTGTAAAAGTTGGATAAGGATGAAGATTATGCTTGAAGACAAGGAATGATATGCATACATAGTTATTAAAAGCGTGCCTTGGGCGCAAGGTTCCTTAGGCTCTGACCTAGATGCCTTGGGGCCTCCACGGTACATAACATTAAAGAATTGCCTTAAGGTGTGCACCTTGCCTCGAGGCTTGGGTGATTTGTGACGTGCCTTAGTTAAGTGCAACCTTTTTTCTTTATTTTATTTTGCAGTTTTTAAGAGCTAGTTAAATATGAGCCATAGATGAGTATCAAATTATATCTCAACTCTTAAAAATATAAGGGCTTTTTTCCCAGTTTTTAAGAGTTGGACAAATATGGGCCATAGATGAGTATCAAATTATATATGCTATTTTGCTCTATTCTTGTTTTATCGAAGTTTGAACTTTAAATTTTGATTTGTCTTATTTTATGAAATTTTAGTATGTATTATGAAAATTCTTTTAAATTTTTTTGTGCTTTGGTTCAGAAAAGCATGCTCCTGAGCCTTGTGCCTAGTGATTTGACCCCCTAGCGCCTTGATGCGCCTTTCTCTTTTAATAATTATGTATGCATACCTAAGAATTGAACTTTGATATTACATGAAAAGTTATGGAATTAAAATTAATAGAAAATTTGTTTTTTTTTTTTTTTTTCAAATAAAGATGTGCTGATCTGAATATCTCAGTTGCTAATTGTTTCAAGTATAGCTGAGGTGCAACTTAGGTGGTTATTTTTATATGCATCAGATATGATGACCTATACTATTAACTAACATATCAGTTATTAGACATTGGCCCTCTTAGGTAGAGAAGGTTTTGTTAAACCTTTTGTAAATAGAGTCAAAGCTCTACTTTTGTCATTTAATAGCTGTTGTTGGTTGGAAAGGTCTTTATCTCTTGTTTACCTATGAATGAATCTTTTTCCTTATTGAAAGCAATATTTGTGACCATTTAATCCAAAACATTTTGTTATTATGTAGTGCCCATTGTATATCAAGTTCATCGAGCACGTGATGGAAACAGCTTTGCTACTAGGCAAGTTGATGCAAAACAAAATGGTGCTGTTGTATTCAGTTTAATGGCTTCATTCCAGGTGACATGCCATCTATATTTGTTATTTCTGTTTTGCTTATTGTGATATGCACTGCTTTTCAGTTATATGGTTAAACAATTTGTTTAAAAAATCACTGTGTTTCCTTTTCAGTATCTTTTGATCTCAATGATAGTTGTGTTTCTAGTTCCCACGCTCTCATTTTAGGTTTAGGCAGGATATTATTGATAAATTTTAAATAAGATGATAAAATATAAAAGAAGATAAACTCCATCATTTGAAAGAAAAATATTTTTCAATTACTCCACTGTTGTTAAAAGACTTATAATAGTGTATATATATACACCATAAAATGTACACAAGATAAAGATAACTAAAGATGACAATCAACTAATAAATCATATCACTAGCATAAGATAATATCCCACTAGATATAAAATTTAAGACCAAAACTAGATAATCAACATTTCTAACATGTCTTCTTCAGTTGGAGCATGAGCATGTAATGTTCAACTTGAAAGAAGTGATAGAAATACAGGGGAGCAAAGTGATAGAGCCATGGGCATGAAGACATGACTTTGATGATTCTAATGCTAGTACGGCTGACAGAGGCACTTGCATGGATGAGCTGATAAAGCATGGACAGAGATGTGGGAACAACGCAATGGATGTAAACAAGGCGCCCGTGTAAATCTTAGAAGATTTGCGGCTCATACTGTCTTGACAATGGCTGGGAATTTTTAGATTAGGATCCCCTTTAGATACCATGATAATAGATAAAATGAAGATAAACTCCATCACAATACATAAAAGCAATGTTTAAAAAGGTGAAAGGCGTACCTAAGGCGTTTTGCCTTTGTGAGGCGAGGCGAAAGCCTTGACTTAACTTTAAAAAAAATATGGAAAAATATATAAAAAATAAATAAATAGTAAGCAATAAAAAAAAATCATAAAATTCATTATAAAAAGAGTAGTTGTCTTTAATTTTTCATGGTTTTTAATTTAAACTTATTTTATTCTAAACAATTGTCTTGTAGTTGCTTCCAAAAACATAATATAGACTTCACCATCACTCACTAATCACTATCACAAACAAAAGTTTCTTCAAAATCATTATTTGCTTCATCTTCAACATCATCCTCTTTCCATTCGGATTCTGCTTCATCCACCAATGCTATTGGTCTTTTTCCTTTACCTGGATAATATTTATAATATGTTAAAAATATCATAAGAATCACTTGAAAATTAAATAAGAAATTAATATTTAATAATTAATCCAACTGTGAGACTGGTTCTTCTTTCTTCTTTTCTCCGTCCAGTTGGTGACAACTCTTATCTCTCTTCTATTTTTTTTGTTATTTCTTTGATAATTTTAATGTTTTAAGACCAAAAAAAAAAAAAAAAAAAACAAAACCCTAAAACCCATGTGGGTTTTTAAAAATTCCGGGTTGATTTATAAAAATCCAGCTTGATCCAAATTTGATAACCTAACTTGTTGAGGCTTTTGCCTCTTACGCCTCAACGCATACCGCCTTATGTAGAAGAGGTATAAACTTCAGATATTGAAGGAAGGCGTATGTCTGCCTTGAGATGTATGCCTCAAACGCCTTTTTAGACATTTCATAAAAGAAGAAAGTTGATTTTTTGATTACTTTAAAATTCAAAAATGACTTTTAGTGGATATACACAAATAGGACTCGCCACTTTATGTTTTCCATTTGAACATACAAGCCTTCCAAAGAAAAGACTAACACTTTTTTTCTTTATCTTGAATGTCATCATATAAGTTTTTGTCTTACCAAGATTTGAGCACTTAAGACTTTTGGGTTACTTTTAGTGATATTTTTTTTTGTAAGTCTATGATTGAGATTTGTACTCGTTAGGAGGCTTGACATTTGTTATTGTTCAGGCCACTGTTATTATACCATGTAAATAGAGGACAGTTACTCATGTCCTTCATGTGATCCATATCACTTACTTTGATGGTCTAAAGTTTTATTCGTACCTTAGCACCACCAAATGACCTTTAGGATATGCTTCCTTCTTCAAAATGAAGTTTCATGTGAAACCTTTATAGATTAAGGCCACATTTTCTTCTCAAGGGCCGAATTTTATTAGTTGGGACGTACTCAACCCTGATTAATGTCCTTGCAGCCTATGCACAAGTGGTCCAGCTAGCATTTCTAGATAGATACTATAAAGGGTGGCAAGCATAGAGAATGGCGCTCTAGAGAACTATTCCTTCTCTTCTGATTTTTCTTTTTTAGATACTGAAAAGGGGATGCTGCTGTGGATGTTTACAATAAACTCTCAAGGTCAATCTTGAAAGAAAAAGAGAAATCCAAATCTTCAATCTTCTAGTGCTACACACATCTCATTAATGGCTTTGCATCAACCTTGGATGAAAATGAAGCAGAGGAGCTCTTAAAGCATCTGAGTGTTAAATTGGTGTTTCCTAAGAAAGCTTACAAGCTTTACACAATACATTCATGCAATGGCCATCTCCTTTTCTGTGCTATGGCAAAGGGGGTTATTGTAACGGCCTAGCTGGGCGCTGGATAATGGCTCGGCGCTACCGTGGTGATCTTGGCCGAGAGGAAGCAAGCCAAGAAAATTCTAAGTATGGGAAGCCTAAAAGTTGGCTAGCACATGTGGCAAGGCAGCTGCACGCAGGGTTGGTGCTGTTGATGCTGGATGTTGGGCTCAGTCGCCAAGTATGTTTGAGCGGGTGTGTGATTGAGAGCGGTGAGAAAACCTGCTGGGCAGGCAGGTGTGACTGATAGTGGCAAGAAATCTTGCCGCTCTGGGTGGGCCAGGCAAGCGTGACCAATAGTGCCGAGAAATTTTGCTGCAGCTGGTGGGCAGACATGATCGATGGTGCCAAGAAATCTTGCCGCTGCCGGGTGGGCCGAGCAGGCATAATCGAGGGACATGGGCGCTACCATGCACAGGCTGGTTGCCATGTGTGCATGGCTTGCCATGGGCGAGCGCACATGTGTGGGCTAACTACCGTGCGCGTGATCGGGAGACGTGCGGAGTGGCGTCCTTGCCTGGCCAAGGTCATGGGCGGTTGAGGCATGAACGGTTGCTCCAAACAGTTGCCAAAGTGGTTCGACATGTGGGGAAAGTGGCCAACATTTCTTTCTTGTGCGCGCACGACTGACGGGCGTGCGAGATGGCGTCCGGACGTGCCAAGTGGTCTTGACCGAGAGCTGGCGTGTGGATGGTTGCAACGGGCGGTTGAACCACGTTCTCTTGGACATGGCCACTGGGCGGAGTGGTGGAGCAGTTCTCAACCCATGTGGTAGGTTATTGTAACCGCCATGTTCTCTTGGGGGGCTTGGATAAGGCCTTTGGCCGGCAATTTTGTAAGGAGGAATTGATCCATTGAGTGATCAATAAAAAGTCTTAAGTTATTTTGGGCTGCATATCTTTGTGTGTTCCTTTGTTTTGCTTTCGTTGCCTTTGTGATATTGTGACGAGGCGAGGCTTGGTTGGCGGCGAGCACAGGTGGCGTCACGCCATCATATTCTTTGGAAGAAAAAAAAAAAACTAAGTGTTTGGCGATGGTAACCTTCCATCGGTAAGACTCTGACAATTACCATTGTGTCTTGAGTTGGTAATGATGATTTATTGTGTGTGGGGGGTGGGGGCGGGGGGTTTGGCCACAAAATTTACTGTTGGAGGATCACAGTCGGAGCAAGCACCATGGTTAGAGAGTTTCAAACTTATTTTTTATTTAATAACCTTCATAACAAGCCTGTGTTCTCATAGCTTTGCAAAGAAGTATTATCCCATGATCAATGCGAAAGATGTAATAGCGCTAAATTTGAGAAAAGAAGATGCATAGCTTTGCCTTTCGTACACTTTGGACCCTGAGAAGATGAAAGGTAAGATAGTTGTATGATTGAATGCGATGATAGAGAAGAGCGAGGTGGTTTTTATAGCAAGTGGGTGTTGCAAGGGCGCTTGCCAATGATCAATCCTTTGGTTACATATTCACTTTCCCAAGATCAAGGGCCCACTCTGGTATCATGATAAAACATAGAAAAAGATAAACCCCATCGTAAGAAAAAAAGAAAATTATTCCATTACTCCGGTCTTTTAGAGAATATATAGGCGTAAAACATATACAAGAGAAGGAAAACTAAAGATGATATTAAACTAGTAAATCAAATCACTAGGATTAGATAATATTCCCTAACTAGAGGTAATATTTAAGATTAAAACTAGATAATTGATGTTTCCAAACATTATAATTTTAGTGTCAATGCTCCTTTCTCTGAGGTTTGGGTTTATCTTGTGTATTTCATTATTTCTGCGCATTCATTTCTTTCCTCGAGTTACAGCCCACCAAGAAACTTCAATTTACTAAGATACTTCACTTTGTTTGGTTGAAATGGCATGATGTATCATGTCAATCTGTACAATAATGGCATTTCTCCTGATACTGGAAGACATGTCACTGGAAGATTGTTGTTTTCGTTCTTCTTTCTAAATCTCATGCCAAAAAAACCAATCCTCCATATCTCTTGGTACTAGAGAAGCATTTGGATGGACATGGTAAAACTCAAGATTTTACAAAAAGAAAAAAAAAAAGTGTGCATTCAGTCCGAATTCAGAATGTTAAACTAGTTTGAACAGGAGATGGATATTATTCTTAACTGCTTTCTACATAATTGCTCACTAAGAATTTGATGAACTCTGATATCTCTATTTGAATTTGTAATTTTTGTAATGTTCTTTCAAACTTTTAGTATGTTAATGCTATAGATTATAAGCTCAAGTTCTTGCATGCGGTCTGGCTTATAGCTTACATTGCCAACTTATTGCAGAAGAACGAAGTAGGATTCGAACACCAAAATTCCTTGATGCCTCTTGTACCTCCTCCAGAAACAGTTAGTGGCAATTAACGCATCTCTTATGTCTGCCAAGCATTTGAATCTGGCTAATATTTTTATTCTTTTCCATGCAGCTTCCATCAATGGAAGAGTTACGAGAGCGACGTCTTACTGATCCTCGGCTCCCCATGTAATGTTCACACTCATGCCACATTATTATTCTTGATTGTCCCTTTTTAGTGTGCTTCCTTGGAATATATATGCCTTTTCTTTGATGAATTTTCTGTTGCATCATTCCCAATGATCCTGTTTACAAAAGAAGCTGTTGTCATCATTATTATCTACATCTTTTTCATAAATATGGCATCTACATTTGAAAAAAATGGTGTAAAGTCTTAGATTTTTGTAGGCACTTCATATAATGCTTTCGGATAATTCATCTATTCATGTTAAGCAACCTGAATATATTATTTCTTGTGCAGTTGCTTCCAATAGAATTGAAGGAAAATTCTTTGTTAATCCAGAAATATGCATTAAAAAAGTAAAATCATTGTTAGTGGTATTGATTATTTTAAGCATGTGAGTGCTCTGAATATGTTTTTTTTAATTAATTTATTATGAAAAGTAAACATGCTGCCAGATGCAGTAAGCAGCTTGAGGCTTCAAGATCTCAGTTTAATAAATCTTCCTAGTGAAAAAAAAAAAAAAAAAATCCTGTACCAAATCCTGATGCGTAACTGAGTTTTTCTGCCATTGGCAACTATGACTTGTAGAGATCTTTTAAACTAGTCAAGACATCCCGCAATAAGTGAAATTAATATGTTTATATGATGGAGACTACAATTATTATACTTCAAGGCAATTGTAGTTGCTTTATATGATAAATACATGATAAAAAGAATCTTTAAGAAATCTTTATTGAATATGTCAGTGGACTTGGCACATTTTGGGTTCTCTTTCTTATATCCTGTTCTAAACATCTTGAATTTTGTTATATAATTGAATGATAGCTAGCAATTGGCAGGGAATATCGCAAGATAGTTGCTAGAGAAACGTTTGTTCCCTGGCCCATAGAGATAAGGTTTTGTGATTCAAGCAGCTCAAGGAGACCATCTCAACCAAGGTTGATCAAGTGCTTGTCAAGTTCTATCCTAAAGTATAGTTATCATCCTTGAGTTCTCTGATGTTGATTCGAGTTATTGATGTTGCAGCATGAGGTATTGGTTCAGAGCGAGGGGGAAACTTTCAGATGACCAAGCTTTGCATAGGCAAGTTGGGTTGATTAAATATTTCTTTAGTCCACTTATGTATATCTGCTTAGTGGATTTGGCACTAAACTCAGTACAAACTCATGCTAGTTTTCATTTTGTTGAACTGGATTTTCATTGTTAATTTCATGAAACTAGGTGATTTTTTATTCCATGACTAATAGTTAAAGAATATTGTTATAAGCATGTGCTTTCTTGCTTTTTATAAGTATCTGTGAAGTCACTCATTTACCAAGTTGGTTCTCAAAATATGATGCTGAATTTCTTGTCATATGGTTTGTAATATTTTTAATGGTATCTTATGTAAATTGTCTGTTAACCTTAGTTGGTAATGCTTTCTAATGTATCATAATGCTCTTGCAACTACATTTCGTTATTATCGCATACTTTTGGTTAGTTTGTCATGCTTGCTGTTTATGTATTCTTGCCGCAGATGGTTTCATTTGACAGAATCTGTTTTTTGGTTTTGAAAAGCCTGTGATTCTTACATGCATGTTAATTTGTTGAAACTGTTTCGCTTATCAGATGTGTATTAGCTTATGCTTCGGATCTTTTATTTGTTGGTGTGAGCTTGAATCCTCACCGGCGGAAGGGTTTGAAGACAACCACCCTCAGCTTGGATCATTCGTATGTCCCTAGAATTTTTCATATGTTGCTCTACTTAAAGTTACGTTGTTATGCGCACTGTTGAATCAATTGTTAGTCTGTAGAAATCAACACCTGTAATGGTACTATGGTTAGATATTAACTAATCCAAACATGCACATGATTAGCGATGGCAAATTTTCATTGGTCTTTTGGTTGCCTAATTTACTCAGAAAACCTGATCAGGAAACTTTATTAGGGTTTGAAACGGGTTTGGAATTCAAAACTAAAACCCAAGTTGGTCATTGGACTGGATTTGGAATTTGGTTCTTGGGTACACAAATCTTGAACCTCATGATATATCTCATGGATACCTGGCATGGAAGCCCTGATACCTAGAACTGGAAACCCAAATATTATATTTTTCTATATATGTATTTATACCTGTGTGTGCCAGTAAAAAATTGGAAGCTTCGTTTTCAAATTAATTAGTCACTAATACTTTACATGAATATTATAAATTAAATTATAATAAAATTTTAGGTAATTCTTCATTATTTTTAGATCTCAACTCTCATTTTACACACTAAAAAGTAGAAGAAAAAAAAACGTCAGTCTTCTCACATTGTGCAATTGGTTTCAATTTTTCAGCTTTCTTTTTATCATCATTATTTTATCTATATTGGTTTGCCTAAGTAGTATCATCTTTCCCTTTTAGTATTTGATGCCTGTAGATGATCTTTTTATTAAGTTTGTATAGGCATATAACCAAATACTGGTATTTGAAACATCTGACGGGTTCAAGATGCTACTGATCTGAGATCTGTCTTGTAGGAAAAGTTAAGACAGGTGCAGGTCTAAGAATTGTCTTTTCCACGAGTGCCTATGACAGTACTGTTCCACACATGATCTCCCCAGTGGCCCTTTAAATCATGGAATTGCTGCTTCCATTGATAGTCCAACTCAAGGAATTAACTTAAATTGGTGTAAGTACAAGATTGGTGCTTGAATTTAAAAAATGGGTCTCTTTGGTCTCTAAACTAACAAAAAACTGGAAAAGATAGACCAATGGAACTGATTTTCTTTCGGTTGAGGGACTAAAATGATCACCTGAGAGCTTGGTGATGGAACGAACGACATATCAACAGTATATTTTGAGTTCAAGAACCCAATTGACCAAAAATTCTTAGTTCAAGGGCCTGTTTTGTGATTAGGCGCTATTTTTGCTTTCTAGTAGCTTTTTCTGTTATAGTATGCTATAACTTTTCTTTAATCTTTGTAGGATTTGGTTCCACAGACCTGTCAAAGCTGATGATTGGTTGCTATATTCGGCAAGTACCAAAACATGTTCCATGCAATACTTGTGATATTCACAGTCCTTCATCAGACTAATGCAGATTTTCTTGTATTATAGATAGAGAGCCCATCAGCATGTGGTGGCCGTGGATTTGTGACAGGTCTCATGTTCAACAGGAATGGCGAGGTAAAGGAATATTATTCTACCTGTGTTTCTGAGAATTCTGAATTCATGACTCTGTGCGTGGCTCATCTAAGAGCATCGCTTATGTGTAAATACAGCTTGTTGCTTCATTGACTCAAGAAGGTCTTGTAAGGAAATCGAAACCGTTAACTGGGGAACTCAAATCAAAGCTCTAATAATGCATTTGCAGGTGAAGAAATTATTTCCTTATTATGATAGCCCTTATGAATATGCTGGCCATTGTTATTGTGCTGGATTATTGTCTTATTCTCAAATTTGTATTGTTGCAGCAGCATTTATCAAATGCTAAAATATATGCTTGGTTTTGCCATGGAAGTCTCTCGTGTGGTGATATAGGTGAAATCCTCCGTCAGGAATTGTCGTTATTTTGTTGCTGTTTGTTTGTGCCAATACTTGAGTGGATGCTTCAAGTATATATAAAGATTTGGGTTCTGCAGGGCTACATTGCCTCAATGGGATAAACCTGATTTTATTATACCATTTGGCCCAGTTGTGCAAAATAAAAGGGGTTATGCTTAATAAGTTACTGTCAATTTTCCTTTTTCTAATTCCCTCTTCAATTGTCCTTGGTTCTTATGAAGAGTCATCATTTAGAAGAGTAATAATGATGCACTAGTTTTAATATTGCAAAGTGTGCTATTGGACTTTCTTCACTTGCTCTACTGCAATTAAAGGTCTGGTGACCCCTTTTGTGGATGAGACCTCGTTTTGTCAAAGACGAAGTCAAAATGTTTTATTCTCATAAAGGTGTAAGTTTTATTTTTGTCTGTCCATGGGCTTTTTAGGGTCTATTTTTCTGGACACCTTAATTATGTAAGCAATTCTTCTGCAACCCCCAATTGCATTTTTATCAGAAGTATGCTTCATATTGAAGAACTCTTGACTTGTAACTGGTTGACGGCCATTAATTCAAGAATTCAAATGATATTGTTATCTTTGTAAGGTGCAAGGAAAATGAGTGAATTTGTATATCCAAAATTGGCCAAATGGTAGAAGCATAATAGCCAAACAAATGATTATTCTTAGCCAATGGTTTTGGGAATAATTTTATTGTAAAGATCAACTTGAAAAGTAATAAAAGCATCGTTTACTTACAGTTTGGAACCTTTATACCGTTGGGCTTCAAAATAACATCCTCATACGGACTAATGTCACTAATGAAATGCAAGTGCATATGCCGATCAAGTAATATAAGATGTTAAAAGCTGGGTTATTGATCCACGAGAACTAGAGAATACTAGAACTAATTCTCAGCTCATCAATTGGCCTCAACGATGTGTGTGTCAAATCTAAAACATAAACTAAGAACTAGAGCATAAGTAAATCACGACAAATCAAGCATGTAAAAAAAAGGGGTTGGGGTATATATTTACCTTTGGGTTTGATTAGGGTTTGGACAATGTTGCACGAGATTTTGCAATATGGTTGAACCCAGAGAATTTGTAAATCATATTACCCTTTTTGTTAAGGTGAATAATAATTAGTCCCATATGGCGCTGATACACACTACCCTATAATTGCATTATGCTTGGTGAACTCTATTTGGAGAAGACACGGATTCACTGAGTAGTCAATTCCTCTCTTAAGGCTATTGACCCTAATGCCATACAAAGCTAGATTGAAATCTCTTCCTAACATACATTTTCGATGATTACATTATGATTAGAATTCTAATGTCCACTCGCTCGGAAGAACGACGGGGAGAGAAATCTTAATCCCGAAGTGGCTTATTTCTAGGCCGACTCGTGATTCTCTTTAAATGTTGTATGTCTATATTTGGTGAATCTTTTGATTCATCACACAAGTACATCAATTATAAAACTATCTCCTTTCGCTACAATAGAGTGCAAGGCAAGTAAAAACACATAATTTAATTCAACAACAAAGTATTGCAATGGATCATTTGATACAAGTTTCAAAGTCTATAACCAATGTTAGCAAAAAATAAACTTTAGGTTTTATCCATGCCTAAACACCATGAAGTTTAGCTTTCTCTATTAGAAAAGAACAATCATATAATCCAATCAAAACTTCCTTTAAGCTTCGTTGCCTTATGCCGGTGAGTCTTCCACAAATTTTCCACAATTGCTGCCAGAATTCACCTCGATGGCTTCAATGATGTAGTAGACCGTGGATGAAGCCCTCCAAATCACTAGATTGTTGGAGGCAAGTCTAAGATTTTTTCTTTACTTGGCCGCCAAAAGTCTTTCCTAAAACCCTTTGTAAAATCTTTTATACCTAACTCCTTACGGGTAGCTTACGAGCGTAAGAACAAGGCCGTAAGGAGCTAGAGATGATGGGTTGTGTGCCTTAAGGGCATCTTACGACCGTAAGCTCCACTTGTAAGGTCTTCTGTCTTGGTGTTACGGTCCAGTTTATGGGCGTAAGTATTGGACCATAAGAGTCTCTGGATGGTGCTTACAACCTCCTTTATGGGTGTATGTCCTCCTTATAAATTCTTTAAAATGAACCTTATGCACTGGCTTACGGGCAGAAGCCTGACCCACAAGCCTTTATGTTTGGAAGTTATGCTCATGTTTACAGGCATAAGCATGCCCACAAGGTTCTCTGGATAAGACTTACAGCTGTAAATGATGGCCGTAAGGGTGTTGTAAGGTGTTATGTTTGCCTTCTTCTCTTGGTTTTGATGTTAAGAGAGTTCTTTCTTCCTTGATTTGCTGTAACACTACTTCTTTTAGCTCCCTCTTACTCATTATGCAATGCCTGCCACTTGAAATCAATTTTTACAAGATGTTAAGTGTCGTCTTTTAAATGAATGCTACAATCAATGGCAATTAATAATATAAAATCATATGAAAATATGCTCAATTATGTACTTATCAAATTCCTCCACACTTAAGTTTTTGCTTGTTTTTAAGCAAAAAGACATATTACAAACCAAAAGGAAAATGTGCATGAGCTCTGGTAATCGGAATTGGGGAGCTCCAAAAATAGTTGGAATAGTTCAATGTCCAAATGCTAAAAATTCCTAAGTTCCAGGAATGGTTCAATTCTATTCAAGATCATCGTATATGTGTGTGTGTTACAACTCTATAGTTCGCTTCTATCAACCAACAAGGCTTGCATAGCAAAAATTTCATAATTTGAAGCTTTCTTTCATTCATGGTGGTAGCCTCACACAGCTTCTAAGGTAGTTTTTCACTCGAGGCCCTGAAGAGCGGCTTTCACGCTTAAGAAGTCGTAGTACTTTTCACATATTTTCCAAAAGGATGGTAGCTTTCACTCACTCAAAGAGGTAGCTCTTTCTCTCACTAGGGCATAAATGATATCTAACTTATCAAGAGTAGCTTCACACAACTAAGAGGGTAGCTTTTCTAGTCACTAAACTATTTTCTTTTTCACATAAATTATTTTTTCAAAATTTGAAAGATTTTCACAATAATTTTAACGCTTATCAATCATTATAACTACACAAAGTTACCTATAAGTCTAAGTTGCTAGAATAGAGAAGTTGCTTGCTTGAAAATAAACAAATAACCTGCAATATAGCAAACTACAAAAATCAGAACTTAAAAGTAAACATTCAAATATATGTCCACCCTTATACTATGAAACTTTCATTAATCATTGAAACATACCCTCATAAGTCAACAACTCGGTATGAAAAGAGCTTGAGCAGTCCTAAGCCCCTTCCCACATTTAAAGTTATACATTGTCATCAATGGATGAAAAAGAATATAAATGAGAGAACAATGCAAAAATATATGGGAGGTAGAAGAAAGGTGAGTACTTCCCCGGTTAAAAATGGAGTTGATAGAATCCTTAGACGTGCATGGTTTGCTTTTATGGTGACCAAGAAGTGGGTGTATACTCAAGGTCAAGAAAAGATCGAGTAAATATCTCTTTTAGTTGGAGAGGGTGGGAGTTGTACTTGATCATTTTGTGAGGTAAAAGAAGGGCATTATTGCTCAAGAAAATAAAATAAACAATAAAAAGAAAGAAAAAAGAAAAGAAAAATCCAATCAAAGTGCAAAATGAAATACAATAATAGCAGGGCCAACCCTTACTTTAAAAGAGAAATACAATGAAAATTGAAGTGAAAAGTAGAAATTAAAAAAAACAAAAATGGTAAAACTAAGGCTGGCGATATCAGAAGGTGGCGTGGAGGCAGTCAGTGAGTGGGGTGCAGTGTTGGTGGTGGAGTGGGGACCAGACTTACTAAAATATCTAGAGCACGGGTGAGGTCGGTCTTGATCCGCTCTTGAGATTCCATGATCATGAGCTGGTCTGGCGGAAATGGCGTTGAAGCACACGTGTTGACCTTGGTGCACTAGGAAGTTGGCTAGGGCATACCATAGGTGAGTGTGATGGTGCTCGATCATGCTGGGTAGGAAATATAACTCCTGCCGCCTACCACCCTTGTGCTGCAATCGATCTTGCGATGACTGTGTGGAGGTGCTTGTATGCCAGCAATGTAGAAAGGCCGTCTTAGTCAATCCCAGCTCGTAGTTGTGCCCGTAGCTGTTGGGATCGACAAGGGTCTACAAGCATGCTAGAAGACAAAATATGCACAGCGGATAACAAATAAAACTAGCATGGACCCTAGCATGCAATGGAAACGAATAAAGATATAAAAATCTAAAATAAATAAATAAATAAATACAATTCCAGGGGTGTAGTAAAAAAAGGGACTGCATATACGCGACTTCCCTCTACTCTCTCACACACACGAATAGCAATTAAAATTAGGTCTCAAAACCTAATCGTAAACATGTGTAAGGAATTGTAAATCCAAAAACCGACACTCGGCGAATGTTTCACATGTGAGAATCTTTTGAGAAAAATTCCACAACCATTATGAAATAATCTCAAAAGACCCTCACCCCGGCGATCTCCATTGATAAAGAAATATCAATGAAAAAGCCGGCCTGTGAATTAACATACATGAATAAACAAGAAAGATCAAAGGGGTGTCGACCTATACCTTCGCCGGAGCCGAGTAGCGGCAATCCGGATGGAGAAACCTTTCTCCAAAAAAGGGGAAAAGGCGGACAACACCTTTGACCGGCGACGGCGACGTCCTCTTGGCTAGGGCGGACCGGCGGCCTCCTTGAGGGAGAGAGGGAGAGGAAAGATTAGGGTTAGGGTTTTCTCTAATACACATGTATTTATAAAACCCTAAAACCAATCCCAATGCAATATCAACCATTGATTCCTCTTATTGGATATTAATCATATTAGATCCAATAAGCTAACACTTAATTTCTAATTAAGTCCCTCAATTTTTAAGTTATCTCATAACTCAATCTTTACACATTCGCGGTTAGACCAAATCAACTCTTGATTTATCTAAACTCCATTTAGCTATTCGACTCATTAGATTGAGTCCAGATTTCACGGCTTTTACGTGTGCGATCCTGTAGGCCCGTTTTAAAATCGGCAATGGGATTTTAACCTCGTTAAGGCCCATAAGTCACAAATGCCATCTAGCATGGCAATGTGACTACCCGAATTAAAACGGAGGCCGACTGGGTATTCAACTAACCTCGTAATCTTATCCGATTCCTTTGCCAATTGAATATCTCGATTAACATAAGGCATGGAGCTTAGTCACCCTTATTTATTTGTCGATCGATTTCTTGATCCTCGGTGAACTGACTAGGTCAAATAAATAATAACCCTTACCATTTCACTTGGGCGTGGCCAGGCACTACTCAGTTTCACCGATCAAGTGGCCGGTGATATACTCTCTCCTCAGAGAGTGGCAATCCCCTCGCATCGCAAATGTTACTCGCTATGAATCTCGATGCACCCAATCATACCCACACTTGTCACTCTGTTACGAATGACGTTAGGCGTATGTCAAAGTATACCAACATTCATCCAAGCTCCATAGCGACCTTGAGTTTAAGGATTCAGTATAAGCATTACACAAGAACCACTTATGACTTTGCAACCATGTAGTGATCTCGTGAGCGGATCGATCCAGACACGCTGTTCACTAACACGTGTCTATGTCTATTGATTGACATCACATGTCCTATAATCCGTAAAACATGATCATCACACAATAGGCATACTAGTCTTAGTTTACTATCATTCCCATGACAGTAATTGACTAGGGATGTTTAGAAAGTTGTTCCTTTACGCACCAAGGTTTTACTGCCCGAATAACGTATTCGGCAACTTGTGCGGAACAAACTCTCAGGGATAGTTCTATCCAAGCACACATGCACAGAAATGTAGTAAGATAAAACAAGCCAGGTTTTATTAAAAAACATATAACTAATAAAGGTTCAGATCAACGTATTGGGGCTAGGGCTAACACTAACAGTAGCTCAAATGGCTCCATGCTCCTATCATGGCGACTTTGACGCGGAAGTCAATGAGGAGTTCCTCATACTACTAGGTTGATGTGAAGTTGGTGTTGTGCAACCTAAGCAGTAGAGAGAACTCTGTATAACTCAGTCGCTGAGGCTCTCTGAAGAGTTGGAATAAAATAGCCCTTGGTCTCACAACCCTACCAACTCTTATTAACTTCAAAGGTGCTGAGCAACTCTAAAGTGACATCACTGTAAACCGATTCCTTAATGGATAGGAATCAGGTTTGGCCCTCGAAATCCACTATCTAGCCATTCTCATCCTCTAATCCAAGGTGGGCAAGCACCTGTTAGTTTACTGTGTGGGGCTGGCTAACCATTTCATCTTCAAAAAGTCAAATCACTCTAAAAAATGGGAATGGAGAACAAAGGATCCATTGGTGTAGTAGGGGTGAATGGCCCCGTGCTTTCAGTCTTGGCCCTCTTAGATGGGCTGGATGTGGTCCTCTTAGTTCTAGTCATTCTGCACAAGAGAAAATTCAGAAAGTTAATTAAAAAATAGGAAATATTCCTTAAGGTAGTACTACTTAAAGCTTGCTTGTGAGGTGACTTACGATTGTAAGCCTCTGGGGGCATTACCTCTATGATAGTTCTTACGGCCGTAAGTCTTGATCTTAGGCTACAAGGATTCCTTCTGTACAATGGAGCTCAAAATTCGTATAAATATCCATTCAAAACTAGTTATATGACCCTAAAAAAATATACCAAACCATTTCACTGCATTCAACTCACATTATTTCATAAAAATTGAAAAAATGATCATACACTCAAGCAAGAGGAGAAAATAAAAATTGACGTGGTGAAATGCCTCCAAAGGAGTCCAAACCCATTCTAAAGTCGTCAAAGGTGAAAATAGAGGACAAGAGGATGAGGATGGGAAGAGATGGGCTTGCCGGCAATGAGAAATCAAGATTAATAGTAAAAATAGGTGTCAAAATGTTATCGGTGGTACTTTACACCCTAGCTGCTCACGGGCGTAAGCCACAACCGTAAGGTCCTCTGAATGCATGATACAGGGGTTTTACGAGTGTATGACCCACGTAAGGGTTTCATCTTCTTTTCTACTTGAGTTACGACCATAAGGGGTTTCTAAGCAATGATCCATAAGGTTCTCGAGATGTCTCTTACGGGTCCCTTTATGGCCATAAGCATGTAAGGTTATAACCCACTGGATTATGGGCCATAAGGAACACAATGACATGGGATGTAAAGCTTTCTAGTTGACCTGTTATGGTCACCCTTATGGGCATAAGTTACTCGTAAGAAACCTCAACAGATTGTTTTATAGGACTTGTAGGCCGTAATCATGCTCGTAATGCTTTTTGATTTCCCTATGCAGGGTGGGCTACAGGTAAAGATTGCCCGCAACCTTCTTTGTTGAGATATTATGACCCAACTTATGGCCCAAAGTAGCTTATCAGTTACATTAGAACATGAAATAGAGTTCCCCTTATTCCTAAGTGAATGTCCAAATACAAGATATGACTTGGGAAGCATATAATGAGCACTTTGAACCTCAAATACACAACCAACTAATGAAAAAAAAAAAAATATAACACAACCGAGAAATTTATTACTAAAGGACCAAAGTAAACATCTACAAACTAACAAACAAAATATGATAAAAATATGAAAAACACTTGGGTTGTCTATGAAGAAACGCTTGTTTTATGTTACTAGCTTAACATACCTATTGAGCGCATTCTAGGGGGTGCCAAGAAGGAATACTCCCGCACCTTTGTGTAAGCTTCCCCTATTAAAGAGCTCAAGTCCAAAAATAAAAGAAAACAAGGAACTTACCAATAATGTTGGTGAAGTATGTTACTTCCTTAAGCAAAGGTTTAATCTTGTTTTTCTTTGCATGAGTGATGACCCTTCATTGTTTTTTGTGAACTTGCACTTTAGTTTCATCCTTGTTGTGCAAAAAGGGTTTGTCTTCTTCTTGAGGATCATCCAATGATTCCTTGATAGGCTTGTTGTACATTATTTTTTGCATATAGTCATCAACAATTAAATCAATTACATCCAAATAAAAATAAAAATATGAATCATTATAATCAATTGAATGCTTCATAGCATCCAACAATGCGAACACAATCTTTTCATCACTAACCCAAAGTGTCATTTTCCCATTGCTAACATCAATTAGGGCTTAGAGATGGCTAAAAGTGACCGACCTAAATGAGAGGTACCTTAACATCCTCATCCACATTTAAGATAACACAATCCACATGATAGATAAACTTATCAACCTTCACCGACACATTCTCAATGATTCCACTTGGATGCCTAATGGATCTATCAACTAATTGCAAAGTCATCCTAGTTGGTTATAAATCACTAAGCCCTAGGTTTTTAAAAATGGTGTATGACATGGCATTAATATTACCTCCTAAATTAGCCAAAGCTTTTTCATTAACTAAATCATCAATCATGCAAGAGATAGTGAAACTCCTTGGATTTTTCTTCTTCTTTAGAATCTTATTTTGAAAGATTGCCGAACATCGCTCTCACTTAATGTGCCTGTGGATATTTCTTCAAGTTTCCAATTATTTGTGAACAAATCCTTTAGGAACTTGGCATACTTTGGCATTTGAGTCAAGGCTTCAACAAACGGGACATTGACGTGTAATTGCTTGAGCAAATCTAAGAAACTCTTAAATAGCTTATTTACTTAATCCTTCAATCTTGAAGGGTATGCTAGGTGTGGCACGTATTCTTTAATCGGCGGGGATACAATTTTCTTCTTACTTGGGTCTGACCCCTTTTGTTGTATCGAATTCTCTCGTTCTTCTAGATCACCGGAAATCGCCACCAAGAAAGGTGGAGCGGTGGCCCAAGAGACCGAAGAAGAAGATGATCCCCTAAACAATGCCCTATCCTTCTTTTAAACACCTTTTCATGATGGCTTCATGGCCTAGCTCACGGGTGTGAGGATGGCCGTGAGAGCCTCGAAATTTCTGCCGAAATTTCCATAAAGTGTTATAGTGAACAAAACCCGAGACTTTGCTGTTTTTCCAATTCTTCATGCTATAGTACCTGCAAATTCTTCAGCTAGCTTTATAGGCATCTTCACGCCCATCAGGTTGCCTGTCAACAAAACCTGAGACTTTGCCATTTTTCCAATTCTTCATACTGTAGTACTTGCTATAGTATTGTTGAAGTACCATATCCGTAACATTGTTTTCGTTGCCAATTTCTTCCTGAATTGCATTGTTGACTCACCTATGCTTCTTTGATGCCTGTAACACAAATGAAACCCATTAAACCATAAAAGGGCATTGATTTATCAAAGAATACATGAATAGTACAAAAGTTATGTGTATATAATACATACATTTAGGCGTTTATCAAGCTTGCACACTAAACTCTTCTCTTGTAAACTGCAGCTTCTCGTACTCTAAAAGTGTCCTTCTTGGTTCAACCATAGTAGCAAATTCTGCACTGTCACTATCGTTGTCTGCTTCCACAACTAGCCTCTTTTGAAGCCTTCTAAACAACGTTAGTGTCCTCTCTGGTTCGTTGTTTCCTTCTACTAGATCCATAGGATTAGATCTGGTTATGAACAGTTACCTGCAAAAGAAAATAATGCAATAAGTTATCAATGTTGTATGAGAATAACTAAAATAATACAATAAGAATGAATGGTAAAACACTAAGCTACAAATATTCCTAGAATTTTGCGACTAAGCACTCCCTTGCAACGGCGCCAAAAACTTGATGGAACCCTATGAGTTGTGTGTAAATTATGCAAAGTATGCAATTAGTATTACAATTGGTTCATTAATACCACAAATGTATGGGTCATCAAGTAATACCTTGTGGGTAAGCACAAGAGTCATATTTCCCTAGGAACGGCGAGATGCTTGACAACACTTTTTCGAGTGTGCCCTGAAAGTGCACGGTTTGTTGAAGTAATAAAGTACCCTGGTGAGTGGGTAGTCGAATCCACAGGGAGTAGTGATTCAAGACAAGAGGAATTGCTACTTAGCTAGTGCGACAATAATGGTGATGAGAGAAAACAATGTGTGAGCAATAAGATAAGGAGAAATATGAAAGAAAGAAGAGTGCAAGCAAAGAGTAAGGAGGAAACAATCAATGCAAATATGGGGTACCCGGACAAAGCTCCCCCTTGGACTAATGCTTCTAGTGCAAAACTAGTATTATACCTTCCAATTGATGTCTAATGAGTCACGGAAATCCTTAAGTACACGGTCTTAAACCTAAGGTTAACCGTGACTAGTCCCAACACTATGCCCCAACATTAGGATTCACTGCAACCCTTCACTCTGTTGATCGCTCAACTAAGCCCAGGGGAGTCCATCTCCTAAACCTCACACTAAGTGGAACTGTTTGGGATTCTAGGGATTCCAAGTAATAGACCATGTTGCTAAGTATAGTTTTAACCCTTTGGTCAAGGCAAAAGAACCCTAATCTCAGTTAAGCCCCAACATTAGGATTCACTACAACTTTTTACTCTGTTGCTAGCGCAACTAAACCTCAAGGGAGTTCATCTCCTAGCACTTCACTCTACTTCGACCACAAAAAACTCTTGGAACACGGAGGTAGGGAAAATCACACCGAAGGGGAAAGGGGACGTTTCGCTACCTCTCGACTCATCCTCTCGACCCTCTCCAATCTCGAGTAGTCTAATCCTATAAAAGTTGTCACACCTTCAAAGGATAACCTAGATGATTCTCAACCCTAGTGTCACGGCTAAGGGAAAATCAATACAATTATCATACAAGATTGGAACTCAATTAAAAGTTTCAATTAAGAAAGCATAATAAAAGTCATAGAAACAATGTCATCCTAGGGTTTACAAGTCCGAATACCCACTAGGGGTTTAGCTCTCCATGGAGCTATACAAAATCATCAAAGTGTATATATAAACAGGCATAACAAACATGAATAAAACCCCCTTGTGATGCGTGGCGATGGTCTTGAGAAACCGCTTCGTGTTCTCCACTAAGTCCCTTGAGATGCCGACGAAAATTTCCCCAATAGCTATCTTCCAAAGGACGCCGATGTCGATGCCATGGAACGCTCCAAAAGCCTCCCAAAATCCTCTCCGAGCCCTAGCCGCAAGCTATCCATAAGTTGGGCGAAAGATAGGTCAAAAAGTCCCCGAATAAATCTGAGTTGCTGCTATTTAAAGGCTGAAATCGGGCATCCACACAGCTGTGTGAAATTTCCACAAGCCCGTGAGGATTTTCTGGAAATGAATTTCTGGCACGTAGTGAATAGTAAACTGCTACAGTGATTTTGCTACAGAATTGCTGTAGTGCTCGCACCCAAGTTGCTCCCGACTTTATGTTCTTTATCGAGGCTGTTGCATTGGGCACACAACTAATGGTATATCATGTTGTTTCTTCTTTTCTCCTTATTGCCGAGGTTCTTCAATGTTACACGGGCTAGAATTTACGAGTATGACTGCCTTTGTACCCCTCCAAATCATAAAGTACCCCAGTGAGAGGGTAGTTGAATCCACAGGGAGTAGGGATTAGAGATAAGGGTAATTGCTAGTTAGCTAATGCGATATGGTAGTGGTGAGAAGAAATCAATATGTGTGTGCAAAAGTATTGAAGAGAAATATGAAAATGAAAGAGAAATATGAAAGACAAGAGAGTGCAAGTGAAAAGTAAGAGAAGAGGAACAATCAATGTGAATGAGGGATAACCGAACAAGCTCCCCCTAGGACTAATGTTCTAGTGCAAGACTATGAATTATACTCTCCTATTGATGTTTAATGAGTCGTGGACATCCTAAAGCACACGGTCCCAAACCTAAGGTCAACCGTGACTAGTTCCAACACTATGCCCCAGCATTAGGCTACTTCAACCCTTCACTCTGTCAATCTCTCAACTAAGCCCTAGTGGAGTCCATCATCTTAAGCCTTACACTGCGTGGAACTGCTTGGCGTTCTAGGGATTCCAAGTGATAGACCCTGTCCCTCAGTATAGTTCTAACCCTTTGGTCCAGGCGAAAGAACCCTAGTCTTAGTTAAGTCCCAGCACTAGGATTCACTACAACCTTTCACTTTGTTGCTCGTGCAACTAAGCCCGAGGGGAGTTCATTTCCTAGCACTTCGCTCTACTTTGACCGCTAAGAACTCTTGGAACACGGAGGTAGGGAAAATCACACCGAAGGGGAAAGGGGACGTTTCGCTACCTCTCGACTCACCCTCTCGACCATCTCCAATCTCGAGTAGTCTAATCCTATAGAAGTTGTCACACCTTCAAAGGATAACCTAGATGATTCTCAACCCTAGTGTCACGGCTAAGGAAAAATCAATACAATTATCATGCAAGATTGGAACTCAATTAAAAGCATCAATTAAGTAAGCATAATAAAAGTCATAGAAACAATGTCATCCTAGGGTTTACAAGTCCGAATACCCACAAGGGGTTTAGCTCTCCATGGAGCTATACAAAATCATCAAAGTGTATGTATAAACAGGCATAGCAAACATGAATAAAACCCCCTTGTGATGCGTGGTGATAGTCTTGCAAGGCCGCTCTATCCTCTCCACCAAGCCCCTTGTCAAGCCTAGGGCACACCTCACCGTATCGGTGCCGACGAAAGCTCCCCCAATAGCTATCTTCCAACGGAATTCGATGTCGATGTCGTAGATGCGCTCTAAACCTCCACAAAATCTTTTCCAAACCCTAGCCGCGACCCTCCAGAAGTTGGGGAAAAAGATCCTTCAAAAATCACGAAAAATTCCTATTTATAATGCTGAGTCGTGGCTGTGAAATCGGCTAAAATCAAGCATCCACACGGGCGTGCGGAATTTCCACACGCTCGTGTGGATTCTCTGGAATTGAATTTCTGGAGTGCAGTGAACAGTAAAGTACTACAGTGAATTGCTACAGTACTCGCGCATAAAATGTTCCCGATTTTGTGTTCTTCATCAAGGCCGTTGAATTGGGCACACAATCAACAGTAAATCATGTCGATTGCTTCATTTCTTCTTATTGGCAAAGTTTTCCAATGCTACACGAGTTAGACTTTTATGAGTGTGACTGCCTTTATGCCCCTCCAATGGAGGTTGGCACACACCCGCAAGTCTAGAATCGTGCCTTGTTCCTTGCTTGGTCCGAGAACTCCCCAACAATGGCGAACATGACCTAATTTTGCTATTTTCTTCTCCAAGTTTACTCCACAACCCTACATTCATAAAAGAACACAAATGCACATCAATTAATGATAAAATCTGAGAAAAGTAATGCTCAATGTAAGACAATAACACTTCGTATTACTATAACACAAGCACTTATCAAACTCCCCCACACTTAAGCTTTTGTTTGTCCTCAAGAAAAAATAAAACATTAAAGTACTTGGGAAGAACAATTGAAAGTGCTCAGCCTTAGGTTCATCAAAAGTATGCAAAAGAAGCATTCTACAAGTAAAGGGAAATCAAAACGTTGCATAAAGATATCATTGCTCTATCTAAAAACTTGAATAAAAAAGGACAACAACTCGAAAATATGTAAGTGTGTGTGAGCTCACTCAAGATAACCCAAAAAGTATTCCTCAAATTCTTGTTACAAGGACTTATTTATATACACAAGTAGGGCGGTAGTAGCTTCACACAACCTCTAAGGTAGCCCTTTCCTAGGCAGCCGCCAAAGGTGGCTTTCACACTTTCGAGGAGGTAGCTCTTTCTACCGGGCTAGTAGCTTTCACGCATCCCATGAGATAGTTTTTTCTCTCATTAGGGCATAACTTGTATCCGACTTATGAGAGTAGGTACATACAAGTCCAAATATAAGCAATAAAAGTACAAAATAACAGAAAAATAAAATAAAATAAACTACGACGCCTCAGCGTCGGTGTCCTGTATTGCCGACTTTGGTGCTGTGGAAGGCTCAGTTGGTGCCGGTGGATCAAGTGATGGCGACGCAGGTGATGGTGGTGTAGGGGAGGCTCGGGGCTGAACTACAAAAGATGAGGCCATAGCCTGCTCAAGTAACTGATGAAGACTGTGGAACTGAGCCATGACCTCAGCGTGCTGCGCAACCTGGGTAGTTCTAACCTTGGCCACCTCCGTATGGAGTACCGCCACAGTACTCTCGAGGCGCTCCAATCTGTCTTGACCTCGAGAAGGTGAAAATATGCGCACTGGAGGTGGCTCCGGTGCTGTGGGTAGTACCTATGTATCTGCCTGTGCCTGAGGTGGCTCTAATGCTGGCTGCGAACCCTCAGCCTGCTCTTCCTCTGCCTCTGCCTGCTCAGGCTGGGGTACGATCATGGAATAGACTCCTTGTCCACATCTGTGGATCATACCCATAAGCCTCATCGTCTCCATGCCAAGAGGAGCGAGTATAGTCATTTTTTCGGCCCCGCGCACTCTGTCTAGGAGACCCAACCCGATGAGGAGTCTCGTAATGTAGGGGCCCGAAAAGATCACTCCAACCCTAAGGTACTAGCCCTCGTGACGCAAATACTCTGCTAGGATGTGCCCTAGGTGGAGTAGTACGCCCTGCACTATGGAGTATAAATAGAGTAGCTCCTGACGGCTCAATACTCCAGTGCTATCACCTCGGCCACTCACTGACCTGCTCAGTATGGCATGAATGTACCTATATGCTGGCCGGGACAAGCATGTCACCTTCGAGATACCCGGCTCGTACTGGCCCTCTCCATATAGTGCTCTGTAGGCTCTTTGAGGGGTAAGACTGCCCGGGTAATCAGTAGAAAGGCCCTCATACTTCTCTGTCTCTGTATAAGCCTCATCATACAAACCCAACCGGGTCAAAAACTGCATCACGCTGAGGCTGAAATGCTATCCCAATACTCTTAACTGTATAGCATCGGCACTAGTGAAGTCTCTGTATGATTTGTCAAACTCGAACGAGGCTAGAAACTCGAGTGTCACTGTCCGAATAGCCAGATCTCTGATCAACAATAACCTCTGCCAACTATCGACTGAAAGCAACTCCTCCACCTCGTCCGTGATTCTATCTTTCCCCTGTACCCCTCTAACTGCGCTCAGATCTGGGTACCGTGACTGGCTGAATCTGAGTCTCGATAACCGCTCAAAATGAGCCTAATGCTCAGGTATAGTGAAATCCACCTGCTCAGGGGGGGTGGAGACTGCTCACGAGGGCATTTATCGGCCGCTTTCTTCAATCTAGAAGACATATCTGCAAGATTGAAAAGAAAAATGATCAAACAAACTTCAACAGTTCAATTTACAGAAATCCACACCGCCGTGTGGAAATTCCACACGCCTGTGTGGATCGTTGGGCCAAAACAGAGACATGTCCATACGGCCAAAAACTCAAATTTTACAACATAATTCGCTCTAAATCCTTTCTAAACACATTCACAAGCAATGTAAACATGCAAACCAAGCGAAATAACCCAAAAGAATGAATTAAATCAAGATTGACGAAGAGAAAGGTAAAAGGAAGCTCATCGACGAAGTGAGAACTGAAAAACCTTGAAATCGGCCGGAAAAACAACCTTTGAACCTTAGAATTGAGGGAGAGAAAATTGGGGATGCGAGAGAGAGGTTCAGAGAGTGTTTGAAAGTGAAAAGATCAAGAGGCACGTGTGAAACTAAAAGAAAAGCCGCGGCTTTTGGCTTTCTGTGCATCCACACAGCCGTGTGCCTCTACTGAGAGGGGGCAGTCACACGCCCCTGTATTCTCTTTGGTTACTCTCTGAGCACACCCACACGGCCGTGTGCCTTCATAGGAGAGCCTCACAATGGCACCCACAAGCCCCTGTGTGCTCCCGGGAAAACACCTAAGGCTTCTGCCTGCATCCACACGGCAGTGTGGAAATTCCACACGACCGTGTGCCTAACCTGGCCATAACACAAGGCCGGCCACAAGGGCACACACACGCCCCTATGGCTTCTTTGGATCATCTCGAGAAATTTCTAAGTGTTCCACACGACTGTGTGCCTTTCATAAGCTCTCTCACAGGGGCAGCCACACGCCCCTGTGTTTTCTCGGGATGGAAGGGGAGTCTCTGCAGAGTTTCACACGGCCGTGTGCCTTAACACAAGGGCACTCACAGGGGCATCTACACGCCCCTGTGGACTCTCAGGAATGAGAGTTGAAGTTTTGCAGGATTTTACATGGCCGTGTGCTGACAGACCCCTTGCGTGTGTATCCCGCAAGTGCACGGGTTGTCAAAGTAATAAAATACCCTGGTGAGTGGGTAGTCGTATCCACAGGGAATAGTGTTGAGAAACAAGTGTTATCGCTATTTAGCTATGAAAGAAGTCGATGATGAAAGAGGTATATATATATAAATGTAAAAGAAAATAAAAGAATGCAAGAAGAGTAATAAGGGTAGGAGAGGTAATTGATATAAAGATGGGGTACCCGGACAAGTTACCCCTAGGACTAATGCTTCTAGTGCAAGACTATGCTATTATACTTTCCTATTGATGTTAATTGAGTCGAGGATATCCTCAAACACACTGTCCCAAACATAAGGTCAACCGTGACTAACCCCAACACTATGCCCCGGCATTAGTATTCACTACGACCCTTGAATCTCGTTGACCTGTCAACTAAGCCCCAGAGGAGTCTATCTTCCTAAGCCTAACTCTACGTGGGATTGCTTTAATCTCTAGGGATTCCTAGTGATAAAACCTGTTCCTATATGTAGTTCTAACCCTTTGGTCTAGGTGGAAGAACCCTAGTCTAAATTAAGTCTCGGTGCTAAGATTCACTTCAACCCTATACTTTGGTATTTGCGCAATAAAGCCCTAGGGGAGTTTATCGCCTAGCACCTAACTTTATCTCGACCTCTAAGAAATCAAGGAATACGGAGGTAGGGAGAAATCACACCGGAGGGGAAAGGGGATACATCGCTACCTCACAACTCTCCCTCTCAACCCTCTTCAATCTTAAGTAGTCTAACCTTATAGGAGTTGTCACACCTCCAAAGGATAACCTAGATTGTTCTCAACCCTAGTGTCACGGCTAAGGGAAAACAATTGCAAAAGATAATTAAGATTGAAACTCGAATTTATTCATCAATAATGGAAAAAAATAATATCAATGTCATAGAAACATAATAATCCTAGGGTTTACAAGTCCAAATACCCACTAGGGTTTAGCTCTCCATGGAGCAATATAAAATCAATAAAGAGTTTAAGAACATATGCATGAAAACCATAAAGAAAACCCCCTTGTAGATCGTATCGATGGTCTTGTGGAGCCGCACGTCTTCTCCAACGAATCCCTTGTCAAGCCTAGGGCACACCTCGCCGAATCGATGCCGACGAAAGCTCCCCCAATAGCTATCTTCCAATAGATGTCGATGCCGATGCCGTATAATCGCCTCCAAAGACCTCCAAGAACCTCTCCAAACCCTAGCCGAAAGCCCCCCCAAAAAGATAGGCAAGAGATAGAAAGAGAGGGGGGGAGGGTCCCCAAATAGATCTGAAAATGAGCTATTTATAGGCTGAAATCAGAGTTCCACA